>VMDO01027406.1:0-25296 GCA_007922755.1 Pedetes capensis
GTTTGGAAGAGTGGCAGGTCAACGGAAAAGAGGAAAACCCTCCACCAGATGGATTAACACAGTGTCTGCAACAATGGGCTTAAACATAAATAAGATGGTTTGCCTGGCACAGAATCGGCAAGTGTTTCGATCTGCTGTACATAGGGTCGCTATGAGTCGGACTCGACTCGACGGCACCTAACAACAACAACAACAACAGGTGGGGGCGTATTTTGGGAGGCTGTGGAACTTTGGGAGGTGGGAACTAGCTGGTGAATCTAGAAAACTCGGGGAATGCTACCAAAGGTTTTACCCAGGCCCTCAGTTCCAGGCTGTCTTTGCTCCAGTCTGCCATGATGTGAAGAGCCCTCCTCTGCCATGCATTCCTGCTGTCTCCTGGGCCATGCCCTCCCTACCAACACGATCTGAACCTTTGAAACTGTGAGCCAAAACAAATCTTGTCCTCCTCAATTATCTCTGGCAGGTATTTTGGTCACAGCAATATAAAAGCTAACTAATGAACTCTGTTTAAGTTTGCCAAGTTTGCCTCATCTTCTTGATATACATGAATGTGTATGTTTTATTTTTCTGTAAGTCAGTCATTTTGAGACTCAGAAATTCTCATTTATGACTGTAATATTTCATCAAAAATCATCTAGGGAATTAAGGGGAAATTTTTATATCAAAAGTTATATCATTGTTTTCCAATATTATTTTCCTAAGGACCACCTACACTTCTTTAAAATAAGGGATTTTACAAATCAATAGATATTGATGTTAGTACATGATAGATGTTACAATAAAAGAGATACCCAGTGTTTCAATATGCGAACCAAAACCTGCTACCATTCTCAAGCATCTGGATTTGGTGAAGGCAGGAGTTGGTGGTGGGCAGAACCAAGGGGCAACTGAAAGTATCTGGAAGAGAGGCATGGGACACAAGAATTTTTTGTCCCTTGAGCCGATACAATTAGAATCTGTGGGAGAACCCAGATTCTCTGCTTTATAATACAGTATCATGCATGTCATTTCCCCATATTCTTTTTTTCTTTTTTTTTTCTTTTTTTTTCTTTTTTTTTGCAGCACTGGGAGTTGAACCCAGGGCCTCACACTTGCATGCTCTTTAAGTGCTGGACCACTGAGCTGCACCTCCAGCCCATTTTTTTACTTTTTGAGACAGGGTCTCACCAAGTTAGGCAGATTGCCTCTGGTCTCGAACTTGGGATCCTCCTGCCTCCACCTCCCGAGCCGCTGGGATTACAGATGTGTGCCATTGCACCCGGCTCCCCATATTCTTATTTCTACTTGTGTACCCATAAGCATACAGTTTGGGAGAAGTGGCTTATTGCTAAATCTCATTTCATAAATATATTTTTCTTGACTGAAATAGAATATTTCCACAGCTCTGTGATTGTTCTCTTTTCCTTGGGATATCTGGGCACCTTAATTCAGATATAACTAACATATAGTGTTGTTGTTAGGTGCCATCAAGTCAGGTCTGATTCATAGCAACCCTATGTACAACAGAATGAAACACTTCCCAACACTATGCCGTGCTTGGGGTACTATGTCAGTGCTTCTCTGCTATTCATAGGGTTTTAAATAGCTGATTGTTTCGAGATTGTTTTAGGAGTAGGCTGCCAGCTCCTTGTCCCATTTTATGTAGTGCTGGGGATTGAACCCAGGGCTTCAGAAAGTGAAGAGCAGTACTCTACCAACTGAGCTAAACCCTACCCCCAACATATAGTAGACATCTATTATAGATTATATGGTGCTCTGCATTTACACCTTGATTTTTTTTTTTTCATTTTAAGCATTCAATCAAACTTTAAGGTAGACAATCTCCACAATCTCTACTGAGCCTTGCTTTGCTAACAGGGGATGCTCTTTACCTGTTAGAGAGATTCATGAATAAAGGCTACAGTTACCACATGTGATTATATCACAAGGCCAAAGCTGGAATAAGGACAGAGATTGCAAATGTTTGTTTTTGTATGCATGGAAGGAGGAAATGGTATATTAAATCAGGGTAAGGCTGGAGATAGTATGTCTGAGAGGTAACAAGGGAAAAATAGGCAAATGGCTGTTCTCATTAAGGACATAAAAGAATTTGCTTTGCTTATTAACCATATTTCTTATGGCATGGCTAATGAATACTTTCTTAGGACATAAGAGGGGCCCTTGGCCATCAGAGGCTTCCTGGAGAGACTATGTATTCTTGCTTATTGTGTCTCATTAGAAAAAGAAGCTGGGTGGAAGAGCAGAAAGTGGTCCATTTGCAGAATTGTGTAAATGTTTAAAAACAGACAGGTAGTAGATGATGGCCCTTGCCATTAGGTTGGACTCTGGTCATCAGGTTTCCAAAATTTAAAATACAGAACATTAGTTAAAATAGTTTTTAATCTGTTTCTAAAATTGTAGTAAATCTGAGCAGCCCTCTCATTTTTGTAATTAAGTGAACAATGTCTGAATAATAGCTTCAGATGAGAGTAAACAGAAGTGGAATCAGAAAATACATATAATCAATCTCACTTAACCAGTATTACTGAATAAATACTGTGTGCCATGTGCTAAGGATATAGAGATGCAGTTAATAAATTGTAGTAGTTGTTGTTGTTGTTAGGTACCATCAAGTGGGGTCCAACTTATAGTGACCCTCATAGAGTTTTCAGTGGCTGATTTTTTCAGAATTGTTTCAGGAGTGGGTTGCCAGGTCCTTCTTCCACTTTTGTGCTGCTGGGGATTGAACCCAAGGCCTCTGAGCATGCAGAGGAAGCACTCTACCAACTGAGCTAAACCCCAGCCCAGTTAATAAACCAGTTCCACTTAACATGGACTCAGGTAAAAAAACAACTCTAAATTCCTAGATATGGCAGGAAGAAGAATTTTAGCTCTTCATTAATATTTATACTGAAAGCCTAGCAGTATTTTACATGTTACACAGGTAGTTTGTTAAATAAATAAAATAAACATGCACAACAGGTGTGAAAATAAACGTTAAGATCTTATCTTCTTTAACAGAGAGACAAGGTCACAGTCTTATCCTTCTACCATGACACAGCTTCAGTTTCCTCTCACTTGGAAAGCTGTAACAGCATGCCCAACTGATGCTTCTGCCTCCAGCCTCTGGACACCATCCATCCTTCCACAGCTGTCATGATGGTTCTTCTAAACACAAACCTGACCTGTAATTCTACCACTTACAACCATTCAGCAGCCCTCATGGCTCACAGGGTGAAGACCCAGCTCCTTCCGATGGCCTCTAAGGGAAACAATGCATTTCCTTCCCTTTCTCTCCAGGCTCATCTCTCTCCCCTTCTCCTTTTGGTCTAACCACTTAAACTTTCTTTTCTGGTCCTTGACTGTATTTATTTTTGTTTATTTATTTACTTGTGGATTTATTTTGTTATTATTTATTTTTTAAAACTCTAGGCTCCCACTTATCTGCTTCCACTATTAGCCAGAATTCTGTCACTACTTCCTCATTCTTCAAGTTCCAGCATAGCTGTCCCTTCACCTGGAACCTCTGTCGAACCTTAACCCTAATCTTCCTATCCAGGTCAAGGGTCCCCCAACACATACTTCTTCCAAAGTAGTAACTCTCCACTGGTTTGTTCTCCACAAAACCATGCACTCTACAGGCAGAACCAGTCATGACTTGATAGCTAGAATGTGGCCAACTTCCTGCTGTGACCTGCAAGTTGGCCTTAGCTGTGTTCTTGTCTCCACCCTAGTTCCCGTCTGTAGTCTAAGATCACAATTTAACCAGTGATTTTTCTGTCCCAGCGTCCAAAAGGGATTGTAGCATACTTTCCTATGTAGTTTAAAAAAAAAAAGAGAGAGAATATCCTTAAAAGTATGGAAAACGCTTTACAAAGATAGAGACCTTCTAAAAGTTTAATTTGTAAACATCAAATTCTTACCCTTCTGACCAGAGTAATACTCCTGCACATTAGCCATGGCGTTGAGTGAGATTTTGCAGCTTTCTCTCTACAATAAAATCTGTCAGAGGTAGAAATGGTAGTTTGAGAGAGTAAAGGAAGCCTGGCTGACCACTTACTCCAATAGGCATGCTCAAGGGCAGCAACTTTGCTGGACTCTAATATTTGAATTAGAGTGGAAAGAGCAGACAATTAATGCTATTTGAATTCATGAGACTGATGTAGAATCCAGAATAGCAAGCAATGTGTTACTTTTAACAAAAATGCAAATATGAAGTAGCATGAGTTTCATGTTCTCTTCCTGTTGTAAAAATACATAGGAAGCTAAGCTATAATTTCAAACTAGCTTGCCCAGCCTCAGATCAGAGCAAAGGGAATTTAAGTGGATTATTATAATGGCTGAAGGTCTAATTGGCATCACACTCATGCCATGTTGATTGAATTCTTTATTTTGCTTTTTAGACTTAAAAAAATAAAGCACACATTTGTTTCAGTTGTTGTTGTAAGGTGCTGTTGAGTTGAGTGTGACTCATACAGACCCTCATAGGGTTTTCAATGGCTGATTATTTCGGGATTGCTTTGGGAGTGAATTGCCAGGCCCTTATCCTGTGTTTCAGTTGTAAGTCACTTAAACTAACAAGCTAAAAAAAGATATAAAACTTCCTGCCTTTAAAATCAGGAACCCTGGTGACAAGGAGAGGCCATGGGCAGCTGGCATACAGGACTCTTTGCAGACAGGCAGAGCTGGGGGCTAGGAATCTGGCATCAAATAGGTTGTTGTTGTTGTTAGGTGCCGTCGAGTTGTATCCGACTCATAGTGACCCTTATAGGGTTTTCAATGGCTGATTGTTTCGGGATTGCCTCGGGAGTGGGTTGTCACATCCTTTTCCCATTTTTTTTGTGGTGCTGGGAATTGAACTTGGGACCTCAGAGACTGCAGAGCGGTGTTCTACCAACTGAGCTAAATCCCAGCCCCATCAAGTAGGAGACAAAGTCATATGAGTTGTTTGCTACCTGTTCCCAAGATCCTGAACCACATGGTACTAGTGAGGTGGAAGGCCTTTTAAAGACCTAGTTCAGTCTCTCTCATATAGAATGACTTGCTCAAAGATGAAACGAGTATGTGGACCCACTGGGCCAGAACCCTGTTCAGTGGTTATTGTACTACACTGCCTCTTCTCTATTTCCTACCAGAATCTTGAAGCCCAAATTTAGGATCTCAAATAAAACTTTGGAAAGGAGAAGCCAGTGGAGTAGGCAGAGAGTATGGCGTGACATGAGCACAACATAGCTCAGCATATTGGCCTGCTAGTTCTCTCTCCCTCTACACTCATATATCTACACAGTTACATCACTTCTCCTGAGCTTTAGTTCTCTCATAAATAAAATGTACCTGAAAATAATTATACCTACTTCAGAGTTATCAGGAAGATAAAATGAAGCAATATGTATAAAAAATTAAATGAATATTTTAATTTTCATCCTATGTACCACAAACAAGAAGCATTCTCACTTAGAATTTTTAAACAGTTGCGCCCTAATGACCAGATGGTAGAAAGGATGGAAGAGACAGAAAGATCAGAAAAGGGAAAAGGCTTACGTACAGAAAACATCTTGTTTTGTGAAATGAATTGTGTAATCACATTCTTTCCACATTGTACCACTTGTTTCTTAGCCAGAGTTTGGAGACAGCTGAACCTCTGTTATTACAGAAAGCTCCACTGTGGGACCTACTGAGGTAGGAGGGTGGGGAGGACAGAGTTACCAGAGGGAACAATGGAACGGTAAATGCTGGATTGATGACCAAAGGAAGTGTCTGGAAATGCCACGTGGAAGAAGGTCTCTCTCTGCCTTCTGGCCACCTGCCATTAAAAGGTTTCCTGGGAGACACAGATGAGGATAAGAGAGTCAGCCCAGTCCCCTGGAAGCATCAACCACACAGTGAGTCATGCTTCTTATCAGCATGGTGCAGTCAGAAAGGAATGTGTGTCCACTAACTGCTGACACACACTCCTAGCTCTTCTGCAGAGCTGCCTAACTTCTCTAGGAGATTTTCCAGCAAAATAACAGAATTTTCTAGGCAAGAAGGTATGAAAATCAGCTTACTTCTGAATAAAGTCCACAGCACCAGAGCTTATTCTTTTTTAGCCTCAAGTAAACAAAAATGATTCCACTATTAGCTCAAAGCACCTCTTTTTTTTGTTGCTGTTGTTGTTGCTTCCTAGAGCTACTATGTCAAAGGCACACAGAAGATGGCAATGGATTTCTTATTCACCCAGAGCATTTGTTTCTTGCAGCATGTTGGTAGTTTCCGAGACGAAAGCATGTCTTCCCCTTACCTTGCCTCAAGTTCCCCCCACTTCAGTGTCACTGTCCTAATCTAAGCCATTCTCATTTCACTTAGCATGTTTTTATGGTGTATCTGTGCTGTAGAACTATCAGTAATTCATTCCTTTTTATTACCATCTAGTATTTTATTCTGCAGCAATACCATATTTTTCTTATCCATTTATCAGTTGATGAACATTTCAGTTGTTGCAATTTTTGAGCTGTTATAAATAATGGTGCCAAGGACATTGGTATGTTTTCATGTGGGCGTGTTCCCTGTTTTCTTGGGTATGTACCTAAGAATGAAACGACTGGGTCACATAGTAACTGTGTTCAACATTTTAAGTAATTTCCCAATTGCTTTTAAATGTGGCTGAAATATTTTACAACCTCATCAGCATTGCATGATGGTTCTAATTTTCCCACATCCTTCACAATACTTGTCATTTTCTGTCTTTTGATTACAGCCATACCAGGAGGTATGAAGTGGTATCTTTCTATGATTTTGATAGACATTTCCTAATGATGATACTGAGCATCTTTTCAAGTGCTTATTGGCCATTTATATACACTCTTTAGTGAAATATCTATCTGAATCATTTTTAAGTTGGGTTATCTTTATTTTTTATTGCTGAATTATAAGTGTTCTTTCATATTCTGGATAGAAGTCCAAGAAATTTAGAAATTCTCACACTGGCCTACAAAGCCCTACATGACTTGGTCCCTGCCTGCTTCTCCAGCATCAGTTGTACCACCTTCTTGCTCAGGCTGTGCGCTCTAGTAAGAGCAGTCTGCTTTCTGCTCTTGAAGTCTAAGAGCTCACTCATGTCTCAGCAGCATAGCGATACTGTCCCAATGGCATGGTTCCATTCTTTTGCTGGATGGCTCCTTTTCATCACTCAGGTCTCAATTCGAATAGCAACCCTTCAGACTAATTATCCTGAAAAGTTCTACCTAAAGAAGTTCTCTCTTCACATAGAAACTTTTGGGGATGATAGATATGTTCATTGTTTTGATTGTGGTAATGATTTGCTAGATGTATATTTATGTCATTGTTGTTGTTAGGTGCAGTAGAGTCAGTGTCAGAGCGACCCTTTGTATAATAGGCGAAACACTGTTGTCGGGCTTCTCTGCTATTCATAGGGTTTTCCATGGCTGATTGGTTTTTGGGGGAGTGGGTTGCTGGGTCCTTCTCTCAAGCCTATAGCACTTGTGTTCCCAGGCAGTCTCTCATCCAAGGACTAACCAGGCCCGATCCTGCTTAGCTTCTGGGATGGGATCGGAAGCCACAGTGGTACAGCTGCAGGCTATATTTATGTCAAGACTGTTCAAATTGTCCATTTTAAATATATGCCATTTATTTTATGCCAATTATACTCTGACAAAGCTATTAAGCAAAAAATTCCCCTTACAACCACACCCTCACCGTCACTATCTTATCCAACTTTGTTTCCTCAGAAGTTACCTTATTTCTCTTATAGAAATTATCTACTTGAAATGACCTTATCTCTTTTGTCTTTTTTTTTTATGTGTGTGTGTGCTGGGATTGAGTCTATGGCCTCACCCATGCTAAGTATGTATTCTACCACCAAGCTATATCTCCAGCCTCAGAAGTGACCTTATTCTTTGCTTTAAATGTTTATTTTCTGTCTCATTCCCACTATAAGTGCATGAAGGCAAGAAGATTATTCATTTTGGTTACTGCTGTATCCTCAGTTTGGTCTACAATTAGGTGCTTAGTAAGTATTTGGTTAATTGAACAAATAAATTCTATAGATGTTTAGAAAAGAGACTCTGAGAAAATAATAAGGGTAGCTTTCTATTCTCTCAGATTCAATACTACATTTTAGACTTAAAAGGATGATATTATTATTTTCATTACTAAGAGCAGGTATCTCAAAATCTATCCTGAATGGTCTCCACTATCATCAACATAAAAAATATCAATTATGGTTCATTTAATCTGTGGCACTATGGTAGTATTTTATATATACTGTCCAACTGATAGGGGTCAATTTTATAGTACTGTTACTATAACGGGCTAGGATTTAGCTCAGTTGGTAGAATGCTGCTCTATGTTTTCTGAGGCCCTGGGTTTGATTCTCCAGCACCACAAAAACGGGAGAAGGACATGGCAACCCATTCCCAAAACAATCAGCCATTGAAAATCCCTATGAGTAGCAGAGAAGCACTGACATAGTGCGGGACATGGCACTGTGTCCAGAAGTGTTTTGTTCTGTTGTACATAGGGTCGTTATGAGTTGGATCTGACTCAATGGTACCTAACAACAAGAACAACGAAGGACTATAATGATGATGATGCAGCATATTGTAGTAAGTTCAGTATAATATATAATATAGTAGTGATAATAAATGTAGCATATCACTATAATAATAGCAGCACTAATGCAACAGAAATTATTTCAGCACTTGCTATATGCCAGATATAAGCATTTGTCCATGTAATCTCATTTATTCCTCACAATAACTTTATGAAGTAGGTGTTCTTTTACAGATACGGAATTACAGGCTTAGAGAGGTGAATTAACTGCTCCAAGTCACACAGCTGGTAAAAGGAAGAGCTGGAGTTCAAGCCTACAACTTTTTTACTTCAAAGCCCATGGGTTTTCCCATCCTGCTTCAGTACTTCTAGAGTATTCATACAATACAGTGTTACTCCAGCTCATTACAAAGCCCACAGACCTGAGGAAGCTGTTTGTCTTGAGAATACTATTCAAACTTTGAAATGGGTTAGGGACTAAAGTAAGACACATGGGAAGCTAGCTGCCTGAGAATAAATCTGGGTATTCGGAGCAAGGAAGTTTTTACTTTATCCCAAATTCCATGTCTGGTTTCATTTGCTGCTTAATTCTATACTATTAAAAATTATTATCTGGAAGTCCTTGGTTTATACTTAAGTTGCTGGTCCTCGCTCCTCCCTTGCCTTTTAGTGAAGTGTGCTGGTGAAGAGAGCTAACATGACAGACCTGGGTGCTTACCCTCATTGTCTGGGTTCTGGTTTCAAGGGCCTGTAGGTGGGTCTTTACCTTTGGTGCCAGGTGGCTGCAGGTTGTCTCCAGTCAAAGAACACCAGCCCACAGGAAAGATGTCCCGGGAGTCGAAGCGGCACCAGTAGTCAAAGGCCCCTCGCCACCCATCAAAAGTGACAAGCACCTCTGAGCCCCGAACCTCCCCAATAGTGGCTGGGCAAATGAAATGAGGGTTCTTCCTGTCCACAGCTTCTAGCTTCATTCCCATTTTGAAGAAGTTGTGGGAAGGTGATGGTGGCTCCTAGATAAGAAACAGAAATATAACAGACCTAGACACAAAGAGAGGCTGGGTATAGCATCAGGCTGCTGTCTCATTTGGATGAGTAACAAGTGACTGCTACGCAGGATTTATAATGGAGATTTAGTCTTTCTTTTAAATGGATTTCAAAGTATACCAAAGTATTACTTTACTAATCCTAACATTTTGACATCTTTGTTTCAGATTTTTTTTTAACGAAAGGTTACAGATAAAGCTGAATTTCCCTTTGTACCATTCCCCTATTCCCTTCTCAACTACCACAGGCGTAACAATTACCCATGTATATTTTATACTTTACTATATATGTGCATCATTTGCATGCTTTGAAATTTTGTATAAATGTATTGTACTGTTCCCATCATTCTGCAACTTGCTTTTTTGTTCAACATTATGTTTTTAAAATTTACCCATGTGGATAAATTTATCTCCAGTTCATTTTAACTAGTAACAGTACTCCGATATAGGTATATATCACAATCTGTTCTTTCTCTTATTATGGACATTTAAGGTCATTTCTAATTGTTAACTATTTTAAAAGAATTTTAATGACTCTTCTTGTACTGTTTCTTTGTATACATGTGAGGTTTCTTTAGAATATATATCTAGGAGTAGAATTGCCATTGTTGTTATTGTTAGGTGCTGTCAAGTGGGGTCCAACTCATAATGACCTTACGTACAACAGGATGAAACACTCCTGACACCCCGTGCCATGCCTGGCACCATGTCAGTGCTTCTCTGTTATTCGTAGGGTTTTCAATGGCTGATTGTTTCGGGACTGCTTTGGTGGTGGGTTGCCACATCTTTCTCCCATTTTGCAGTTCTGGGAATCAAACTCAGGTCCTCAGAGAGTGTAGAGTAGCACTCTACCAACTGAGTTAAACAACTGGGTTATAAATACATACATAAAAAAGCAGTAGCAGTCTGCAGTCATAGCACCCTAGCATCCAATTCTGCCTGATCTCAGAAGCTATACAGGGTTGGCCTGATTAGTCCTAGGATGGGAGATTGCATGGGAATAACAGTTGCTGCAGGCTTGGAAGAAAGACCTGGCAACCCATTCCTGAAATAATCTGCCATTGAAAACCCAGTGAATAACAGAGAAGCACTGACAACAGTTCTGGGCATGACATAGAGTCAGAGTGTCTCATCTTGTACCAGTATATAATCCTATTAAATGAATGTTGTTGTTGTTGTTAGGTGCAGTCAAGATGGTATCCGACTCATAGCGACACTGTGTACAATAGGTGAAACACTATTGTCAGTGCTTCTCTGTTGTTCATAGGGTTTTCAATGGTGGACTGATTTTTGGGAGTGGGTTGCCAGGTCCATCTCCCAAGCTTACCGCACCTGGTGTTCCCAGGCGGCCTCCCATCCAAGTACTAACCAGGCCCAACCCTGCTTAGCTTCCGAGATCTGATGGGATCAGATGCCATAGGGCTATAGCTGCAGGCTATTAAATGAATATGTAGTAGGAAATCCACCTACTTTGTCATTCTTCAGTATTGTTTGTGCTGTTCTTTCTCCTTCATCTTTTTTTTTTTTCTCTTAATACTTGGGGGTTGAGCTCAGGGCCTTGCACACAGTTTGCAAGTACTCTACCACTGCCTGGGACAGTGTCTCAGTAAATTGCACAGGCTGCCTCTGGTCTTGAATCTGCAATCCTCTTGCTTCTGCCTCCCAAGTTGCTGGGACTGCAGGCATGAGCCACTGTGCCCAGCTTTATTTTATCTTTTATATGAATTTTAATTGGCCTTACAAGTTCCACAGAAGAACCATATTAGGATTTTGACTGGAATTTTAGTAAATTTACAGATTAATTTGGAAGAAATAACCTCTGTTATTTATGATACTGAGCCTTCTCATCTATGAACATGGTAGTCTTTTTCCATTTAAGACTTCTTTAATGTAGATTTCTTCTTTAATATAGATTTTTAAATTTCCTCTATAAATATCTCTCTTAACACTTTTCTAAGCATATTATAATTCTATTGTTATCTAAATGGTATTTTATTTTTAATGTCATTTTTATTAGTAATTTTTTAGCACACAACTTAATGGATTTCATTATGACATGTCCATACATGCCTATCATTGTACATTGCTCAAAATTTATTTGCAAACCATTTGTTGCTGCTAAGTAGGAATGACCTGGCTTTTTAAAATTAATCAACTGACTTGATATTGATTGATAAACTAATTTTTTGTGCTTGACTTATTAGTTAGTGGGAGATACACATTTAAATATCCCTTACCGCTTCTGGACATTCTTGTTTTGCCAATGTAAGTGTAAAATTTTGTTTTTAGATATTTTGAGACTATGTTTTTAGGAGCACATACACTTATGACTGCTTTATTTTCTTGGTGAACTATCCTATTTTTTTCATCAGGTAATGACCTCTTTAATGCTTTTTAGCATCGAAGTCTCCTTTGTCTGACATAAGTATAGTTTATATAAGCTTTATTTTGATTAAAGTTTGCTTGATATATCTTTTATATTCTTTTACTGTCAATATTTTTATGCTATTATGTCTAAGCAGGGCTGAGGGGTTAGCTTAATTGGTAGGGTGCTTGATCCACATGTTCTGAGGCCCTGAGTTTGATCCCCCGCACCACAGAAACAGGAGAAGGACCCAGCAGCTCACTCCTGAAACAAGCAGTCACTGAAAACCCTATAAATAGCAGAGAAGTGTTTTGTTCTGTTGTATATAGGGTCATAATGAGTGAGAGCCAACTCAACAGCACCTAACAACAGTAATGTTTAAGCAGCATCTATTGTAACCAGCATATAACTAGATTAAAAAAAAACAAATCTATATATGATTAACCTGATGAGTTTAATCTAATTTCTCATGACAACTAAGGTATTTGAATATTTATTTATTTTTTTGAGACAGAGTCTCATTATGTTGCCCAGGTTGGCCTTGAACTCCAGGGCTCAAGTGATCCTCCTGCCTCAGCTTTCCAGGTAGCTATGATGACAGGTATGCACTACCAAGCCCAGATCAATTTATTACAACTATCTCATTGTCTGGGCCAGGGTTTAACTCAGTTGATAGAGTGCTGCTCTGTACTCTCTGAGGCCCTGGGTTTGATCCTTAGCAACGCAAAAATGGGAGAAGGACATTCCAGGTCCCTCCCGAAACAATTCTGAAACAATCAGCCATTGAAAACTCTATGAACAGCAGAGAAGCACTGACATAGTGCTGGGCATAGAGTAGTGTCAGGGAGTGTATCATTCTGTTGTACATAGGATTGCTATGAATTGGACCTGACTTGACGGCACACAACAACAATAACCTTATTCTCTATATTTCTATTTAACTTAAGTTTTCAAGGTTCTTCTACTCCTTTTCAACCAACTAAGTTTTCTTTCCTTTTCCCCCTTCATTGATTCAAAAAATTCTATTTATAATCTTTTGGTGGTTACACTTAAGATTTTAACTGTACAGGTGATATACAAAGTCTAAAATTCATCTTTATTTCTGGTCCCAAACAATATAAGAATTTTAGAGTATTTTAACTATTGCTAGGCTATGTAGGGGCAGGCAATTTAGCTCTACATTGTCATCTCCCTAATTAATCACTTTTGTTATTACAATTGGTATATATTAATCTATATGTTAATTAATCCACTTTCTCACCATTACTTTGTTATATGGCATTGCTGGGGATTGAACCTGGGGCCTTGTGCATGCTAGGCAAATGCTCCACCATTGAGGTACATCTCCAGTCCCTCACCTTTACTTCTTGTAGCTCATTCTTACTTTATGGCTCAAATTACTTTATTCCTGAAATATATTCTTGAGTTGTTTGCTCAGTGGCTATGTTAGCACCTACTTGCATTGGATTGTTTGATAAGTCTGATTTTTACCTTCATCCTGAAATGACAATGTAACTAGATACAGACTTCTAGGTGAATGACTATTTTCTTTCAGCATTTTGAATATATTATTCCATTATCTTTTGGCATATACTGGTGCTGTTGAGAAATATGCTGTCAACTAACTAGCCTCTTCAAAGGCTTTCCATTTGATTAGTTTCTCAGGTTTTCTCTTTTTGACTTTAATTTCCTATATTTATAAGATGATGACATTTTATGGTATGTGTTTGTTTTTATTACATATTCTGAAAATCTGTGGCTGGGGTTTAGCTCAGTTGACAGAGTGCTGCTCTGCACTCTCTGAGGCCCTGGGTTTGAACCCCAGCACCACAAAAGTGGGAGAAAGATGTGGCAGCCCACTCCCGAAACAACCCCTAAACAATCAGCCATCGAAAATCCTGGGATGGTCACTATGAGTTGGACCCGACTTCATAGCACCTAACAATAACCTGGAAAGCTCTATTATTATCTTTTCAAATATTGTCTCTTTCTTATTCTAATTAATCTTCCTGGATTTCATTGTTAGCATCTATGAGGCCTTCTAATATTATTCTCCTTGGTTTTTATTCTTAATATTTCCATCTCTTTATCTCTCTGTGCCACAATCTGGGGAAATTTCTTATACATGTATTTCAGTTAATTCTTTAGGTGTTTATGTTTAAGTTACATATATATGTACCTATTAAATTTTAATTCCAATGGCTTGAAATTTCTAGGAGCCTTATTTCTAGATGTCCAATTTGGTCTTTTTTTTTTTTTTTTCCAAATCTGCCATTTAAGCAATTTTGTTTTGTGGGGGGTCATCCCTTTAATCCCATTGATTTGGGGAGGTAGAGGCAGGAGGATTGCGAGTTTGAGGCCTGTGTTAACTTAGTGAGACCTGTCTCAAAACATAAAGTAAGAAATGAACTAGGGATATGGCTCAGTGGTTGAATGCTTGCAAAAAGCACGTGTGAGACTCTGGGTTCAACTCCCTAGTACTGGGGAAAAAAAAAAGGAAGAAGAAGAAATCATGTTTTATCCTTATCTCACTTTTAATTGCATTTTTTGGTTCTTTAACCATGTTCAAATGCTTATACCTTCTAGCTGATATTTTTATTATCAAAAGTCCTTGGGGTTATGTTACTGTTTGTGTGTCTACTTCCTCCCTATCATATCAGATTTATTCTGAAAGTGTTTGAGAGCTTTCTAATCTGGGACTAAGTGCCCATTTTCACTAGTAGTTCACTTTTGCCATCTGTGACATTAAACCCTTTGGGGAGATTTTTCGATTTGCCTCTGCCAGGTGCCCAGAAATATCTCCATATAATTCTGCAGTTCCTAGAAGGCACAGGGAATATATGTGAACCCTGGGCTACATGGGGAAAGACTAATCTGAGATGACTCAATTTCCACCCTGGCACAGAGCCCAGCAGAGACTTTTCCTTGTGAATGTAATGATCTTTTCACTAAGGGATAAACATTTGAGGAATATGACTTGGTTTTTATATGGCACTCTAAGGTCCATTTCCTGCCTTTTAGGCAGACCTCATCTTAGGTCTTATCATGGATGTAAAAAGACAAGATTCTTGGAAAGTAAGATTGGCAGAGCCTCTTAAGGAAGCTATGGGTTTAGTATCCACATTTAACACTCTTGATTTTTTTTTTTTTATTTTTGACCTGTGAAAATTTTTACTGCCTGGCAAACTCAGGAAAGTATTGAAAAGAATATTTATTGGGTCCTCCCACAGGTAGTTTGAGGCATTTTTCAGGGAAAGAGTTTTCAAGTTTCCCAGTACATTATATTGTGGGAACCAGAATGCTCTCAGGGTTTAGACTTAACTAGCACAGGCAAAACTAATGCAGTCTCCTTTATAGTAACTCTCACCCCATTGCAGAAGTCAACTAAGCAGAATGGTGGTCTGTCTCTCCCCTTGAGAAACAGGAAGGACAAAATCAGGTTTTGGATCCCTGTTCTGTCACTTATTAGCCATGTGATTTTGAGCAAGTTCCTTAGTTAAAAGTGTTTCCTTAACTAGTAAATATAACTAATAATTCTTAGTCCATAAAGTTAGCTACAGATATTAAATGAGATAGTATATTTAAAGTCCAAACATATTGTAGGTACTCAAAAAATAAAATTCCTTTCTCCTTTTTTAGAACACAGACTCTACAGAATTGTTCTTTTAGATTTGTATACATTTTATAGTTCTACTAATAAATACATTTTACTTTCTTAACAACTCTGTAAACCAACCAGAGTTCCACCTTATGGATAAGGTCAAAAAGGACCTTATTATTAAGTTATCTTATTGACAGCTAGAACCCCCAAACCAGAAATCCTATCATACAGTCTAATACACTTCTTTGAGGATAATTACTGCTTCAAAGATACTAAAACATAGTTACTGACCAGTTTATGAGAAGGCATCCTCAGGCCATAAAATTAATGAAACACCAGAGGCTCAGTAATTGAAAGAAGGCAAGTATTTGGTCTTAAGCAGTTTAGAGCTGGGATATCTGAAGTATAGCATACCTTGTGGAAAATCTTGATGGGAGCCATCTCTGCTCCATTCAGTGTCTTCAAAAGGAACATGGGCCAAGAGGAGGCATTCAGTCGAAATCCTGCAGCAAACATAATGAAAAACAGGTTAAAAAATGTTTCAAAATTGCACGGTGCTACTGATTTCTCCCTTTGGAATCCTGCTATTCTTGCCACAACTGATCCTATGATAGTCACAGAATCATAGGCTGTTAGGAAAGGATTTAAACACTAAATAGCAGAAATGTCTTAGTAGACAGATGAAGAAAAGGAAGCACATCAGGGGGAATGTAACTTGGCCAAGGTAATGCTGCAAAGTAAGTAGTGCAACAGGGTTTCTGAATCAGGTTACTGCCTCCAAGACAAGTACTACAGAATATATACCATTAAGACCTAGAACATTTTCCTTGAAAAATTCAAAAAATATGTGAGATAGGATGAACAAATTCTTAGAAATAATCTACACAGTAGAGTGTAACAGGGGATCAAATAGTCTCTTAAGAAAAAGTTGGCTTAGTGTCATGGCACATGCCTGTAATCCCAGCAACTGGGGAGGCTGAGGCAGGAGGATCACGAGTTTGAGGCCAGAGGCAGTTTGTGTAATTTAGCAAGACCCTGTCTCCAAATAAAGAATAAAAAAGGGGCTAGAGCTGGGTGCAGTGGTGCATACCTTTAATCCAGGGACTTGGGAGGCAGAAGCAGGAGGATTGCAAGTTTGAAGCCAGAAGTAGCCTGTGTAACTTAGTGAGATCTTATCTCAAGATAAAAAGAGGTGGGCAGTTGGCACTGGGGGTGCAGCTTAGTGGTATGGTGCTTGCAGAGTATGTGTAAGGCCCTGGGTTCAACCCTCCAACTACCACAAAATAGGGATAGGGCTGAGGGTATGGATCATTGGTAGAGCACTTGCCTAGTATATGCAAGACCCTGAGTTCAATTCCCTTGAAGAAGTACAAGAAGGATAAAGAGGAAGAGGAGGAGGAGAGAAGTGAGAAAAGAGAAGAGAGAAAGGAAGAAAGGAAGAAGAAAAGAAAAGGAAAAGAAAAGAAAAGAAAAGCAGCAGCAGCAGCAACAGTTGACCAAATATGTCAACTGATAAGTACAAGTAAATCACTTTGACTTATCTCAATATAAACTAACTCACTAGTTTTCTTTTCATGTCTTTCTCTTACACTTACGCATGTGCACACACACATCAAGTACAAAATACTTTTTGATATTCCTTGTTTACTTAAACAACTAAGGATCTGGGAAGGATGAAATTGGAGGAAATCATCCCACACCAAATTCTTCATTTTCCAAAAAAATTAAAAGACATCTAGAGATGTTAATTGTCTGTTGTAATTCACCACATAAAAGCCAATAAGAATGCACCATTTAATTAATGAATTATAAAAATAAGATCATAATATCTCTCAATTGATATCCAACTGTTTCTTTCAATTTGGTTTCAACTCTCCATCCTCAGATACCAAAATATAATGCTTTCTGATAGTCTCTCAACCTATCTCAGCTTTCTTATCACATTCAAAAGAACAGGTAGGCTACACCAACGCTGCAGAACTAGAAATAAAAACAGGATCAGCTGCTCTTGAGTAGTTCATTGTGTGCTAAGCCCTGGGGTAATCACTTTCCACTGACTATCTAATTTAATCCTTAAGAGGGCCCCAGTCTGTGGATATTATTATCTTCATATTATAGAGGGGGAAAGAGGCAGAAGTTAAGTAAACTGCTTAAGATTTCAAATTGTGCAAACAACACAGGACTGAAACTCAAGCAATGTGAGTCTTTTTTTTTTTTTTTTTTGGTACTGGGGGTTGAACCCAGGGCCTCATGCTTGCATGCTCTGCAAGTGCTGAACCACTGAGCTGCACCCCTGGCCCATTCTTTTTACTTTTTGAAACAGGGTCTCGCTAAGTTATACAGACTGCCTCTGGTCTCTAATTTGCAATCCTCCTGCCTCTGCCTCCGGAGCCGCTGGGATTACGGCATGCACCACTGGCCCGGCTGCATTCGGAGTCTTAAACCCACTTAACATGTAAGTAAAAATGAAAAATAATCAGTCAGCTTTGGGAATTAGGTATTAACTATAGTTAAATTCAAGGGGAAGGAGAAAAGAAAATGAAAGTAAAAAAGGAGCTACAACTCCATATCATTTAAACTTTTTGTCCCAAATCTCACCTGGCTAAATCAACTCTACTAATTCAAAGTGTTTTTTGTTTTATGTTTTTGGAGATGATAGTTCATCCATATCAACAACTGCAATAGCAAGGCAGACATTTTTATCACTTAATCTAGAACTTCCATCACTTAGATTTTTGCTTACCTTGCCTTTTATTTCTTTTTGAAAAAAAAATACCAAATGAAGTCTACATGATTTGGTGGGGATGTAAATCATGTGGCCTTCCCTACTTGGCCATGGGGTGGAAAATAACACCATTTAAGAACATCAGATATAGCCTGGCATGGTGGTGCATGGCTGTAATCCCAGCACATGGACAGCTGAGCCAGGAAGACTGATGCAAGTTCTAGTCCAGCCTGGTCTATGTATTGAGTTCCAGACCAGCCTGGGCTATAGAGCAAGATGCTGTCTCACAAACAAAACAAAACAAATCCACCAGATTCTCTTAGACTATTTGTGTATGCACCCAAGTTAGGCCAATTATGTTCTGACATTATATGTATGTTTAAGGAAATCATGGCAATAAGCCTATGTGTAGATTTGGCATTTCTCTATGGAGAGCATACCTAAAAACAAGGCCAAAGTAGGGCTAGGGATGGAGAGAAATGACAGTGTTTAAAACCCTTTGTTCAGATAGATACTATTAATAGACAGCTCTTTCATCTTCTTGGTAAATGAGTCAATAACTCTTGTCTCCTTTTTCCTTCCTTCTAACCTGGTTTGCTCTACAACTATAACACCCTGGCATCTGATCTCAGAAGCTAAGCAGGGTCAGGCTTGGCTAGTCCTTGGATAGGAGACTACCTGGGAATACAGGGTGCTGTAAGCTAGGAAGAAGGACTCAGCAGCCCACTCCCAAAACAACTAGCCATTGAAAACCATATGAGTAGCAGAGAAGCACTGACATAGTGCTGGGCATGGCACAGTGTTGGGTAGTGTTTTTTTTTTGTTGTATACAGGGTTGCTATGAGTTGGACCTGACTGAACAGCATCTAACAACAATCACCTGGTTTGAAGTAGGCTTTTGACTGCTACTCTTCCTTTGAGTATGGTTAAAAAAATTAAAGCCTTCCAGAAATTCAGGCCTGGTGTGTGTGTGCATGGGGAAAAGAACTCTTCTTAGGTGAGAGAAGGGTTGAAGCAAGCCAAACCTAGAGGAAATATGCTACGAATGTTTCAGTACACCATAGATAAAATAGAGCAAAACACAACTCGTCTAGAAAAGTGCTCTTTCACCTTGGTAAAAGAGAGAGCAGGGAGGCATGACTGCATAATTATGAAATTCAGGTTTCTTGACCTCAGTTCCCAATGACTAGAGTGCCCAGTCATGTCATTCCCAATTCCATTTTGAGGTAGGGGGTTACTTGTTGTTGTTGTTAGATGCTGTCGAGTCGTGTCAGACTCAGTGACCCTCATAGGGTTTTCAGTGGCTGATTGTTTCAGGATTGCCTTGGGAGTAGATTGCCACATCCTTCTCCCTTAGGGTCCCCTATTTCATCTGGAACTTGAAGCACTAAAAAATTCAGTTCTGGGAATCTTTACAATGCTGTCATCATAACAGCTAACATTTCATATGCCATTTCTTAGTCAATATTTGAAATAATACTATGAGACAGGCACAGTTATTTACCCCTAGTTTACAAAAGATGAAATAGAAACAGAGAATTAGATTGTCCCAGGTCATGCTAGTAAGTAATGGGAACAGATTTCAATATGTGATTGATTCGCCCCAGATCTCATAGTTCTTTAGTATGTAATACTATCTCCTACCAAACCTTTTTAAGAATAGAAGGGGAAGGCACAAATGTTAACAAGGAAATGCTAAGGGATCTTATTCCCCAACCCCCAAGGTGATATGCAACCTTTCCCCATCCAAATTCATGTGTATCTATAATTTGTTTCGTATTATTGAAGTCATGGATAATATAGAATTTTAACACTGAAAGAGACCTCAGAAGCCAACTAGTACAAAGATTTTATATTAAAGATGATAAAACTGATGTCCAGAGAGGCTAAGAAACTTGTTAATGGCCACTCAAGCTGCTCTTTTAGAGTCCTAGGACTTCTTTCTTGCTCTCTTTCACTACACTATGGTGTGTCCCAAAGTGAACATTTATTATGCACATATGATGTGCCAGGTTCCACTGAGTGCTAAGTACTTTAAGTTATCTCATTTAATCACTATAGCACTTGATTAGACAATAGAAAAGTAGCACTGTTTCTGGAGCTAGACTGCCTGATTGAAATCCAGCTCTACCATTTCCCAGTTATGTAACTTTTAGCAAACTATAAAACCTCTTTCTAGCTTCAGTTTCCTCAACAAGAAAGTGGGATAAAGATAGACATTACCTCAATGGGTTGTTCTAAGAATTAAGTTAAACACATGAGGACATAAAACACTACCTGGTATATTGTTGTTAGGTGCTGTCTAGTCAGTTCTGACTCATGGTGACCCTATGGAAAACTGAACAAAACACTACATGATACTATGCCATGTACATGATCTTTTTATTGTTGTATCCACTATGCTTCTTTGTCACATCAGCAAAAGGAGGTCCTAGAAGCTTTACTCCATTCCTATATTAAGGTTGACCCTACTTTGAGGAAGCAACCTTTTTCCAATCATTTCGTGAATGGCTTCTAGCCTGGGGGGACTTATTTTTTGGCAATATATTTGACACTGTTCCCCTGCTATTCATAAGTTTTTCAATGGTTAGTTGTTTGGGGAGTGAGCTGCCAGGTCCTTCTCCTTAGTCTGTCTTAGTCTGGAAGCTCAGCTGAAACTTGTCCACTATGGCTGGCCCTGCTGGTATGTGAAATACCGGTGGCATAGCTTTCAGTATCATAGCAACATGCAAGCCAGCACAGTATGACAAGCTGATAGACAGGTGCTGGCATGGTATGTGTTGTTGTTGCTGTTGTTAGGTGCCGTCGAGTCGGCATCCGACTCATAGCGACCCTCATAGGGTTTTCAATGGCTGACTGTTTCCAGATTGCCTTGGGAGTGGATTGCCAGGTCCTTCTCCCATTTTTGCAGTGCTGGGAATTGAACTCGGGACCTCAAAGACTGCAGCGCAGTGCTCGACCAACTGAGCTAAATCCCAGCCCGGTCTGATATATAGTAAGTATTAAATAAATGTTAGCTATTACTTTATTCTTACAGGTAAAAAGATTGAGGCTGAGAGAAATTAGGTTAAAAAAAAGTTAAATTAACTAAAATTAAGATAAAATTAAGTAAAAAAGTTTAAAAAAAGAAAATTAAGTAAAAAAAGGTCTAACCAGTAAGGTAGTAAACAGAAAGCAAAGCTAGGATATGAACCCAACTCCTCCATCTTCAGAACTTTCATTACTATTCATCATATTAATATCTTTAACAACTTCGTCCCTTAGGCCTGACATACTGTGTCTTGGTAAGAAGAGCTGGGGTCACAAAGTTGTGAAAGAGGGAAGAGAAGGAAAATAAAAATAATATGAGGCTCTCCTCAAGTTGAACTATGGCCTGGGCAAGGAAAAGGACTCTTCCAAACATCAGAGTACCTCAGTGCTTAGTCACTGGTTCTCTCTTCTTGGTTCCCATTCTTTTCTCATTAAGTGATGACTGCTAATTTAAACCTTTGCTATGAGTTTATTCGTTTGTTTCTTTTTGTTTGTTTTTTTGAGGCAGAGCCTCATTCTGTGTCTGCAGCTGGCCTGGAACTTGCTACATAGGCCAGGTTGGCCTCAAACTCATGATGATCCTCTTGCCTCAGCCTCCTCAAGTGCTGGAATTACAGGCATGTGCCACCTCTCCCAGCTGCCCTGAGTTTCCTACTCATCCATCCAACTGCCTTATTCTACAACTTCCCTTGATGTGTAAGAAATCTCAAAATGAATAATCCTAACATACCACTCTTGGTTTTACTATCCCTTCCAACCAATTTGTTCTCAGTTAATGGTGCCACTCGTTAAACTCAGACCAAAAAAGCTTAGTGGTCACCCTAGCTTCCTCCTTTCCCATCACCCCAAAATCCAATTAATCATCAAATCTTGATAGCTTCTGAATTCAGTTTATCCTGAACTGCATCATATTTCACCATCTCTACTGCTGTATTGTCCTTGCCTAAGCTTCAAATTTGCCTGGACTCTGCTTCTGCTTTTACCTCCCTACTATCTGGTCTCCAAACAGAAGCAAGAATGATGTGTTTGTTTTTAAAAATATAAATCGATCAACCACTCTTATGCTTATATATCTCACAACACAAAATACATCTAAACTCTATTCATGTTTCCAAGGCTTGTATGATCGGGAACTTGCTTACTCATTACTCACATAGTTCCCATCTCTTCCTTTTCTGGTATTTCTGTTCCTCAAACATACCAAATGTTTCCCTTTTCTTCAGACATCCTTCCCTCAGGTCTTCACAGTTTGTTCTTTGCTTATATGTCACCTCCTCAGGGAGGTATACCTAGACTGCCATACCTAAAACCATCTTCTAAATCTGTCCTGCTCCCTTATTGATCCCTATTTATTATGACTTTATGAACTTAAAAAAAAATCTTAGGATGTGTCTTCTTCAACTAGAATATATGATTCCTGGGAGTGTCATTGAATGAATGAAAAAACTCCACTTATTAAATGGATGCCAGAAATTGACGGCTACTTTACTATGTTATTCCACTTAATCACCACAAAAACCTTGCATAACAGAGTTTATTTTTGCAGATAAGGCAAACTGAAAGTTAAAAGTCAAGGTAAAGTAACTTACCAATAGTCACACAAATAAGGTAGTCAGTGGTTAGGCTGGTATTAACAAAGTCAGATCTCTTTTAGTTCCAAACATATTCAGCCTGCAAAGTGCTCTTTGCTTATTTACCTAGGATTTATTTTGAAAATCTTCATATAGAAGCAGTTCTAAAGAGCTTCGTGGTGCTCCCAAGACTTTACAACCACCGAATAAGCTAGAATCCAGCTTTTTAAACTACCAGTGACCTGATGAAGCTCTAGAATTAAATATAGATTAGCACGTCTATGATCTAATCATAGTTCGCACCCTCTGGTGGCAGGCAACACAACAGCATTCACATCAGGAAGCACAGGTGGGCCCGACCCCTACCCCATCACTGTCCTTTGTAATATAATAATTCTGAGCTTTGGGGAGTTATTAGAATCTGTAGCTATCAATATGATTCCATGACACTCCCATCTCACTCTTGCCTCCCTGAAGAGCTTTACATGTAATACACATGCAGAAGTATGCCATTAACTCACTACACACCCTTAGACTACTCATTTTCCTTTCCCTGTTTCTGTATTTACTAGCTGACGACACTGAATTAAACCAATGTTGCCAAACCTACTTTGATAGACTATTAGAATTTCACCCCAAGAGTGAGGTGAAAAGGAGCAGAGCTAGAAGAGAAGCACTGAGTAAGATACTATTCACCTGTTGGAATTTGGGAAGGGCTGCCAGAATAACTCTTGGTTCTGGAGAGGCTCTACCACTACTTCCCTATGGCACCCTCACAGACACACTCAAACACAAGGAAGTTCAGATTAATTTAACTGGGAATAGTGACTAGTATCCCCCCTTCCCCCTCTTTTTGGTAGTACTACAGAATTGAACTGAGGGCCTTGCACATATTTTGCAAGAGGTCTGCCACTAAGCTGCATCTCCTGCCTCTTTTTTATATATCTTGAGACAGGGTCTTGCTAAGTTATGCAGGCTGCCTCTGGTCTCTAACTTGAGATCTTCCTGCCTCTGCCTCCCAAATCACTGGGATTATAGGCATGGCACCTGGCGTGACTAATCTTGAGATAAACAAAGATATATATGTGGACAGATATATGGGTAGTTCTATCCCAATGCCAAGAGACTTGCTGCAGAGAAGAGGGAGTTCAGTGAACATTCTAAAAATTGCCTTTATAAAATAAACATTTAAACCATCATGATCAAAGTCACTTCTCTCTGAAATTTTATCCTCCAAAAGTTTCTATTAATTCCTATAAAGTTTAGAAGATGAGAAATGTATCTTTTTTATAATTCATTCTTCAAACTATGTCACTGTAATCTCCTGGAGAACCTTGACAAATATATCAGTTCCATTTCCCCTAAATTTTGATTTAACTGATCTAAGATCTAGGCACTACAAATTTTAAGAGCTCTCTAGATGATGTTAACAGACAGTTAAGTTTGAAGAGTACTGCTCTAGAAGCGCTGATTTGAAGAAACAATCACAATACCGAGTAGAGTAGTAGAATAGGTCAGTAATAACAGAGATCTGTGAGGAAAAGGTTGCCAGTTATAAGGCAACTTTCGCTGAGGAAACTCATTCTACTTTATTACCTTTATCCCTAGAGGACTGCTCTGCAAAGAAGTGCTCTCTCTTATGAGAACAGAATAGAATACCCACATACATTCTCTTTGTCTCTTTCTCACTCTTACACACATACACACCATACATACATATACAATATACATACTTTTAATATATGGGCTGGGATTTAGCTCAGTTGGTAGAGCACTGCACTGCAGTCTCTGAGGTCCCAAGTTCAATTCCCAGCACTGCAAAAATGGGGGAATCCACTCCCAAGGCAATCCCGAAACAGTCAGCCATTGAAAACCCTATGAGGGTCGCTATGAGTTGGATACCGACTCGACGGCATCTAACAACAACAACTTTTAATATGGAAGAATGCTGTTTTAGAGCAATGCTTCCCAAGAGTGTAAGGAGGGCCATTTCCCATGCAGAATCTCAAGCCCTATTACTAGAGATTTTGACTCAACTTTGACCCAACTTTGGGGAGAAGTCCAGAGGAGACCTAGAGAAAATGAGAACACACACACACACACACACACACACACACACACACACACACACACACAAAATGATATAATTCTATTTTTAAGAAGTTATATTTTAACTTAGTGAATTTAAAGAAAAGTACTCAAACCAGTATATGTAATGAACAACTACATAACCTTTAACTAGATTCAACAACTACTAACATTTGCTTTCATTTGCCATATTTGCTTTCCATTTATCTACACATCATGTCCTTTTTGAGCTACGTGAAAGTTGGAGACATCATGACACTTCATCCCTAAATATACCAGTTTGTCTTTAGAAGGACATTCCCATACAAAACTCCAATATTATCATACAAGAAATTTAACTAAAA
>VMDO01027407.1:0-25294 GCA_007922755.1 Pedetes capensis
AACACTATTAACAGCAAAATAATTCTCAATGGTTATTTTGTGTCAGGAGCATTTTTAATGCTTTATGTCTATCAATGTGTACTTATTATTCTCCATTGAAAAATTTAGATGGATAATAGTACCTCTCTTTTAGAGATGAAGATTGTAAGGGCACAGATATAAAATTTAGGAGATTCAGTATTCGAACTTATATTTAATTGAAGTCATGGATGGTACACTTAACTATTATCCAGGAGAAAATTTAGTATTATACAAACTCATTAAAAATATTTTTGTGAGAGAATGTATTAAATCACATTTATATAAAATTGATGAGTAATTGCTCAAGTAAATGCATAGGTGAGAGGATGAAAAATCACAGTAAATTTATATGATCAAGAGTCTTCATGGAGCATATGAGTATTTGGATGGACATGGAAAAGTGGAATTTAAGTATGTGATAAGTGGAAACAATGAGGAAGAAAATTTCATTGACATTCACCACACAAGTAGTAGCAGAGGCTACTAAAGATAAAGGCTGCACTTGAACAATGGCCAAACCCAGTGTAGATCACAGAAACTTTCTTTCGTGTTGAACAAATTAATAAAGATGTTGCACCCATATCCATGTTTGTATGATTCAAATATATTTATTTAAAATCTCCACTTTAAGTTTTAGATTTGTCTATAGGAAGGTTTGATAATGTTTATCTTGAAATCAAGCAGGAAAAGCTTATGTTATTCTGCTCTTGTTGTCATAAAAGAATACCACAGACTGGGTGGCTTAAACAACAGAAAATTGTTTCACATAATTATGGAGGTTAGAGGTCCAAGATCAATGTACCTGTATAGTTGTTTTCCGTTAAGACCTCACTTTCTGGTGTTTATCCAGACATCTTCTCTTTCTGTCCTCTTATTATTTTTTCCTGTGTACTTAGGTAGACAGGAAGTGAGTTCCAGTGTTTCTTTTCTAATAAAGATATTTCTATAGAAATAGGATCTTGCCCTTGTGAATTTAGGTAATCTGAATTATCTCCTTAGTGGCACTATGATGAGATTGAAGTTTAAGACTTTTAACATGAATTCAGCCTATACAAATCCATTAGCCAAATGCTCCCTCTGTACAGAAACTATAGCTTTTTTTTTTAACTGAACATTTTTTACTTCTTCAATAGAGTTGTATAGATGACAGAAAGCATACTTTTCAGCAGGAGTCTGTTGGATAGTTTGAAATTTCAACATAGTAGTCAGAAATGTTAATGTTTTATTCGGTTTCTTGCTGTGTAACATTATTGCAGTGCTGAAGCAGTGACTCTACCCAATCATCATCATCTGATTCTGGCAGCATCCTGCATACAACGGACAAAAGTACTGGTATAGTGTAGTGATAAGGAATCCAGTCTTAGAATATACTTTTAGATTCTTTGTTAATATCACATTATTGTGAATTTATACAAATTCCATATATAGCTTTAAAACTGTACTATTTGAAGAGTAATCAATTTTTAAAAAATCTGTCTTTTTTATATTTAGAATAAAGTGTTAAAGCCTTGCATAGTCAATGAAATCAGGAAGTTATATGAATATTTGGAAAGCCAACTATCTGTATAATGAATGGTATTCAGATTTTTTCTTCTTGGTTGAATATTTCAATATTACACTTAGCATTTCTAATTGCTCTTGGTGCTTGGTGCTCTTTACTCATATACACATTAAACAGTAAAATAATAATAATAATAATAATAATAATAATAATGATAAAAATAATAATAACAAATAAACGGTTTTCACAAAACTGAAAAATATGGAAACAGCAATCACCTTGTACCCTCACATGAATGACAGTTTGTGGTACTGTGGGGGAATGCATGTTCCTGTGATGCTGAAAGCTATGCTACCAGTATTATAGATTCCAACAGGGTCACCAATGGTGGAAAGTTTCAGCTGATCTTCCAGACTATGACAGACTAGAGAGCAGAACCTGGCAGTCAACTCCCAATATAATTACCAATTTAAAGTTCTATGAATAGCAGAGAAACACTGTAAGATATAGTTCTGGGATATGAACCACTCAGGTTGGAGGGCACTCAAACGATAACAGAGGGAGAGTTTCTTCCTCAAAGTAGAGTCAAACTTAATGAAGGGAATGAAGTAAAGCTCAAGGGACTTCCATTTGCTGATGTGACATGACTCAAAGTGAGAAGGAACAACTATAAACATCCATTAATAATTGGAATGGGAAAGTACATAGTATAAATCTAGGAAAATTAGAAATTGTCTAAAGGGAAATGGATCACATAAACATTGACATCCTAGGCATCAGTGAACTAACATAGGCTGCATTGGGCCATTGTGAATCAGATTATCATAAAGTCTACTATGTCAAGAATGACAGTTTAAAGAGAAATGAGAGTACATTCAACATCAAAAATGACATCTCAAGATCTGTCCTGAAGTAAAATGCTTTCAGTGATAGAATAATATCCATAAGCCTACAAGGAAGGTCCATTAATATGTTTATTTTTCAAATCTACTCAGCCACCGCTAAGGCTACAATGAAGATAGGGAATATTTTTACCAACTTCTCCAACCTGAAACAGATTTAACATGCAGTCAGGATGTACTGATAATTATTGCTGATAAGAAAGCCAAAGTTGTAAACAAATAAGAAAGCTCCATACTTGGAAAATATGGTGCTGGTGACAGAAATGATACTTGAGATAGTATGATAGAATTTTGTCAGGCCAATGACCTTTAAATTACAAATACATTTGTTTACCAACATAGATGGTAACTATACACATGGAATTCACCAGAAGGAACATACAAGAACAAAATTGACTATGTTTGGGGAAAGAGATTGTGAAAAGGCTCCATATCAAAAGTCAGATCAAGACCAAGTGCTGAATGTAGATTAGAAGATCAATGGTTCATATGCAGGTTCAAATTGAAACTGAAGAAAATTCGAACAAGTGAAGGAAAGCCAAGGTCCGACCTTGAATATATGTCCCACTTGAGTTCAGAGACCCCCTCAAGTACAAGTTTGATGCATTAGACACTAATGATTAAAGATCAGACAAGTTGTGGCATGATGTCAAAGGTATCATTCATGAGGAAAGCAAAAGTTTATTACAAGGAAGAGAAAGGAAAGACCAAATTATATGTCAAAAGAGACTCTAATACTTGCCATTGAACATCAAGCAGCTAAAGTAAAAGGAAGATATGATGAAGTTAAGTAACTACACAGAAGATATCAAAGGGCAGCTCATAAGGACAAAATCAAATATTAAAATGATATGTGCAAAGAACTGAAGATAGGAAACCAGAAGGGAAGAACACGTTCCATTTTTCTCAAGCTTCAGGAAGTGAAGAAAAATATTCAAGCCTTGAGCAACAATAGTGAAGTATTCTACAGGAAAAGCATTAAATAATGGAAGAAACATCAAAAGAAGATGGAAGGAATACACAGTCATTATACCAAAAAGAATTAGTGGATGGCCAACATTTGAAGAGGGTGGAAATGTTCAGGAACCAATGTGACTGAAGAAAGAAGTGGAAGCTGCCTTGAAGAAATTGGCAAAAAACAATACCCTCAGGTATTGATAGAATACCACTTGAGATTTTTTCAACAAATGGATGCAACACTAGAGGTGGAAACTTGTTTATACCTAGAGATTTAGAAAACAGCTTCCTGGCCAATGACTGTAAGAGATCAATATTTCTGCTTATTCCCAAAAAAGAGGGTCCAAGGGAATGTTGAAATTATCTCAGTATATGATTAATATCACACACAAGCAAATTGTGCTAAAGATCATTAAAAAGCAATTACAGCAGTATATAGATAAAGCAAGATTCAGATGAGGACATGGAACCAGAGACATCATTGCTGATGTTAGATGGATATTAGCTGAAAGTAGAAAATACCAGAAACCTGTCTATCTGTTTTATTAACTATGCAAAGTCATTTGACTACGTGAATCACAACAATTATGCTTAACAATGTGCAGAATGGGAATACCAGAACACTTAACTCTACTCTTGAGGAATCTGTACATGGACCATGAAGCAATCATTCAAACAGAACAAGGAAACACTGCCTGATTTAAAGTCAAGAAAGGTGTGTGTCAGGGCTGTATCCTATCACCATACCTCTTTCATCTCTGTGCTGAGCAAATATCATGAGAAGCTGGATTTTATAAAGAAGAAAATGACATGTTGATTGGAGGAAGACCCATTAAGAACCAGTATTATGCAAATGACACAATTCTGCTTGCTGAAAGTGAAGAGGATTTGAAACATTTACAGATGACGATCAAAGACCACAACCTTCATATGGTTTGAACCTCTACCTCAGCAAAACAGAAATCCTTACAACTGAGTCAGTATGCAACTTCATGACTAATGGAGAAAAGATTGAGGCTGTACAAGCCTTTGCCTTATTTGGTTCTATTATCAACACCCATGAAAGCAGTAGTTAAGAGATCAAAAGAGCCATTGTATTGGGAAAAACTGTTGCAAAAGACCGTTTTAAAGTGTTGGAAAGTAAGAATGTCACATTGAAGACAAACGTGTGCCTGACTCGTGTCATGATATTTTTAGTTGCATGATAGGTTGTGAAAGCTGGACATTGAATACAGTATACAGGAGAAGAGTTGATGCTTTTGAATTTTGGTGCTAGAGAAGAGTTTTGGATATACTGTGCACTCCCAAAAGAACCAACAGATACATCCTAGAAGTGCAACCAGAGTACTCTTTGGAAACAAGGATGGCTAGACTGCATCTTGTTTATTTTGGACGTTTTGTCAGAAGGAACCAATCCCTGGAGAAAATGAAGTGGAAGGGAGAGTGGAAGGTTAATTAAAAAAACAGGAAGACCCTTATTTAGATGAATTGTCATAGCATCTGCAACAATGGGCTTAAACATAAAAACTATAGTGGGCCTGGCATAGAATTGGGGAGTCTTTTGCTGTTCACAGGGTTACTGTGATTGGGACCCAACTTAAGGGGACCCAACAACAATAATAACTTTGTGATTTTAGGTACCACTACAAATTTATTCTTCCTTTTCCTCTCCACAGAGCATCAATTGCTTACCAAATTAAAATAAATTTCATATATGCATACATGTCTCAGTACTACAATCTTTCTAATACTATTCATTTAATTAGTAACATACTAAACCCTACTTTCAGTGAAAATTAATCTATTTTACCTATGTATTAAAAATAGTTTATCTTAACTAAAGTATTCCCTTCTATTTTAAGAAACAACTTATTGATATTTTCAAAGTGAATAGAATTAACAAAAATCAAGTGTTGAAATTAAGCTGCTTAGTTTTCCAAGTCCACTGTCTGATTTAATCTTACTTCACTCTATCAAAACAAAAATAAAAGGAGTATAACATTGTGCGTACCTTAATTTGATGCTGATTTGTAGTGACATTTTATCAATACATTTTTCTTCCCTTTTCTTTTCTTATTAAGCCACTCTTTCTAGTCATGTTCTTTGTTTCATGATTAATCACAATCACAATTTATAGCGATGCATCTATGCTAACAAAAATAAAATAAAATAAGAGAAAAATTGAAAAGAATCCTACTAATCTTGCATTTGGCTTAAATAAAGTAGAGTTAACAGAGTTTCACCATAACCTAACAAATCCTCTTTTTTTTTTTTGTAAAAAATACATGGTGTAATAAAAACACAGTAAAAATGGTAACATTTTGTCTTCCTAAGAGAACAAACTACTTTTTAAACCTATACGTCTTTTGTTGTTGCTGTTAGGTGCCATCGAGTCGGTATCTGACTCATAGCGACCCTTATAGGGTTTTCAATGGCTGACTATTTCGGGATTGCCTTGGGAGTGGATTGCCAGGCCCTTCTCCCATTTTTGCGGTGCTGGGAATTGAACTCTGGACCTCAGAGACTGCAGCGCAGCGCTCTACCCACTGAGCTAAATTTTAGTTTTCTCTTTTCTCTCTATGTAATACATATAACAGATAAATAGCATCAATCCAAAACAGAAGTATTAACCACGTAAGGAAATATTAATTGATTGACCTTTATTAAAATTAATAACAGGTGCTCATCAAAAGATTCAATTAAGACAATGAAATACCCAAGACACAATATAGAAAGAAATTTGCCAAAGGTAAAGCATACAAACAATCTGTATCTACAGTATAAAAAGAATATTGAAAGAATAAGAAAAAGACACACAACCAATTTTTAATACAACCAAATTCTGAATAGGCACTGAAAAGTGAGAGAACAGGAATATTTGAAGTAGATAAGTTGTGCTCAGCATCATTAGTCAACAGAGAGCTGAAAATTAAAACCTTTATTTAACAAATAAAAGATACTTATTAATTTAATAAATAATTGAATGGTATGCAATTACAAGAAGGGCTAAAAATAAATCACTGAAATAGCAAATTCAGGCAAAGATACTGAGATACTGGAAATTTTATATTGTTTGTGGCAGTCCAAATTAATTGATACAAACTCTCTTGGAAATATCCAGCATTATTAAATAAAATTAATCACATATGTGTAAACCTCAGCAATTCCCTAGCTAGTATAGGCCCAAGAGAACAAAAAAGGCCTGGGCATACTAAAAGCATGTACAAAAATATTCATAATTGCCTCAGATTGGGAATAATTTAAGTGCCATGATGTAGATAATAATTAAACAAATGAGTTTATGCATGTAATGAACAGAACATTAAAATAATAAGAGCATACATTCAACAAAATGGATGAATCTCATAAATTTGATGCTGAAAAAAATCATTCAGACACAAAGTAATAGAACATGCATAATAGTTTTATTTATGTTATATTTAAAAATAGCAAAACAGTATTCTATGCAGATGGTGGCTTCCTTAGAAAGGAATGTTAATTATGAGGGATTATGAGGCTGGGTTCCAGAGCACTGGATATATCCAGTGTCAATCTAGGTGGAGTATTCATGTATGTACATCAAATTTCTGAATTTCTTATTTATTAAGTAATTATTCTATTTTTTCTGTCATCTGGATTCATGTGTTGTGCTGAACAAATGAAATAATAATGTAACATTAACATTTGTTGAGCTTTAGGTATGTGCTCAGAATGGAGTACCATGGAGCAACCCTATAATCCCAGTGATTCAGGAAGCTGAGGCAGGAGTATCACCAATTCCAAGTCAGAGGCAGCCTGAGTGACTTAGAGATACCCTGTCTTAAAATAAAAAATAAACAAAAGGCTGGGGATGCACTCAGTGGTAGAGCACTTTCCTAGCAAGTGTGAGCCCATGGGTTCAACCTTCCAGTACTGAGAAAAATAAATAAAAAGTATGTGTTAGCTATTAGGCTATGTGTGAACCAGATAGCATATAGCTAATTCTGTTTACAGGATGATATTTGTTATAATATCATCAACATTTTTCTCCTATGACTTTCTCAAGGTGTCTTCTCCTTGCTTACATGTCTCTCAAGAAAGCCGATCTAGTTTTGTAAGATCTTTTGCGCTTTGTAACACAGAACTGGGAGTAAAGAAGCAGTCAAATAGAAAGACATCAAGAAAAGGAATAAGGTTGTTAGAGAAAGTTTACAAAGCATTTTGAAGAATGACCTTCAAAGTATGTAGAAATTTTTCAAAGAAGTACAGTTTAAATGGTCTTTCCTGTGATCTTTGTGAATCATTAATGTTTGGGAAACAAAGAGGAATCTAATTACATGAAAATTTATTTAATGGTTGCCAAACTGTCTTCTTTTGTTCATAACACTTGTTTAATATTAAAGCCTACATGATAATCATTATACCCACAACAAAATGCAAAGAAATTATTAAAACTTCTATTTTTCTGACAAAGCAATTGAGCCTCTGAATGTTTTAATAATAATTCTAATGCTTTTGGTTTGTACAAGCATTTCAATCCAGGCATATATATTTCTAAATATTATTTTCCTTGAGTACATAATGGCCTTTGTTTAAATTATTTCATAAGTTGCAAAGTATATACAATGCAATTTTCCTCAAGAAAACCATTATATGAACAAAATTAAATAGAATTTCTTTAATAAGTTAAAATTGTTCAACGATGGACTGTATTATAATTATCATTTACAATAGTAGATGAGATGCTGCTAGTGGAAGGTAATCATGTGTTCCTTATAAGTAAAGGAGGTGATGACCCTTTCATAACACTCTTCCTGCCTGCCAAGTCAGCTGAAGATTTTTACAGCATTTAGAAGGCTCTGTCAGTGAATTGTTGTTGTTGTTGTTAGGTGCCCTTGAGTCTGTGTCAGACACATAGTGACCCTGTGCATAATAGACAAAACACTGTTGTCAGTGCTTGTCTGCTATTTATAGGGTTTTCAATGGCTGATTGTTTTTTGGGAGTGGGTTGCGGGGTCGTCTTCCATGCCTATGGTACCTGGTGTTCCCAGGTGGTCTCTCATCCAAGTACTAGCTAGGACCCACCCTGCTTAGCTTCTGAGATCTGAGGGGATTAGATGCCACAGTGGTATGAATGCAGGCCATCACTGAATTGAGAAAAGGTAAAAGAAGTTTAATTCATAAAACAAATATAAAATATACATTTGTGCAGTCTTTAGTTAGAGTTGGTTTTATCTCCTTCATGTACCTGTTAGCTTGTACTGTGGAGGCTTGTGTGTTGCTGTGATGCAGAAAACTATGCCACTGGTATTTATAGATTTCTTTTGAATTTCTAGGCTAAGAGGGACTAGGAAGATGATCCCGTAACCCATTCCTGAAACAATTAGCCATTGAAAACCCTGTGCATAGCAGAGAAGAACTGATATGTTTCCAGGCATGGTACAGTGTTGGAGAGTGTTCCATTTTGTTTTACACAGGGTCTCTGTAAGTCAGACTTGACTCAATGGCACCTAGCAACAACAACAACAACTGTCAAATATAGTGCCAGCAGATAAGCCCTCTGGGCTGGATGGCATTCAAGAACAACTGAGGAAGAATTGCTCTCTCAAGGTACACAAGACCTTAATGATAGGAATGGAGTAAAGCCCCTGGGAGCCCCTTTTGTTGATGTGGCAGGACTCAAAATGAGAAGAAACACAGTGGCTGTAACAATGAGCTCAAAGGTAAAAAGATCATATGTTTGACATGGTATTGTGTAATCTTTCTGTTGTACATAGGGTTGCCATGAGTTGGATCTGACTCAAAAGTACCTAACAACAACAGTTTTAGCTGTCAGTGTCAGAAACCCCAAAATAAAAGGAAATAACAGGCAACAGAATTATATGACAAGATATTGCCCCCTTGATGCAGTGCAAAACCCCATCTAGAAACTCATTGGATTAAAATGACAAGTCATGCATTTACAATCACAGGTTTTTACATGAGTGGAGTCAGCAGCCTTGCCCCCTGTGGAGTATGGAGACCAGTGCATCTTTATTTCCCCAAGGTACAGTGAATAAAGCAGGTCATAGTGATGACAAGTAGGAAGACATCAGGCCCATTCTGCCAAATATATTACAACCTCTGTTTAAATCAGGCCTTCCAAAAGCACATTGTGAGAGCAGAGACACATAGCCACTGCTGCTGGTAAAGGAGGCTGGAAAATGTACTCTGGTCAGGATACTCTACCTTGTCAAGTACCTGGATAAATATGGCTGATTCTTTTAATGAGAAAGAATAGGAAAAGTAAGTAGTAAGAGGAATCAGCTGTGATTAGGTCTTTACCATAGAATCATCAACAAATGCACAAATCAAAACTTATGATTGTGCCTGCAGTTGTAGCACTGTTGTGTCTGGTCCCATCAGATCTCGGACGCTAAGCCAGGTCAGACCTGGTTAGTATTTGGATGGGAGATCACCTGGGAACACCAGGGGCTATAGGCTTGGAAGAAGGACCTGAAAATCCACTCCTAAAAAGCAATCAACCATTAAAAACCTATGAAAAGCAGAGAAGCACTCACAATAGTGTTTCATCTGTTGTATGTAAAGTCGCTATGAGTAGGACACCAAAATGACAGCACCTAACAACAACAACATTATGGTTGTAAAATCATGCAATGTCAAAACCAAAAGAATTAGTAATGTTCAGATAAAAATGATCTGTCAGTTCTTATCATAGGGAAGAATGTTTTGATACTGGGAGTAGAGGCTGAGGAAGTGAAATATCTTCATGTTTAAAGCTATAAGACCTGCAGCCATGACAGTGTGGCATCCGATCCTGTCAGATCTCAGAAGCTAAGCAGGGTCAGGCCTGGTTAGTACTTCGATGGCAGACTGCCTGGGAACACCCCATATTGTAGTCTTGGGAGAAGGACCGGGAAACCCACTCTCAAAAATCAATCTGCCATTGAAAATCCTATGAATAGCAGAGAAACACTGACAATAGTGTTTCACCTGTTGTATATAGAATCACTATGAGTCGGACAGGAACCCCACGGCACCTAACAACAACAACAAAGTTATAAGAAGTTTCATCAGAATACTATGTTTCAAAGAGATTGGTAGAATATTGATTTATGTGCTTAGGAGTACATTATGTACATGCACATGTACATTTACACATATATACAAGTATTTTTATATCTATGTGTATGGTGTTCTTCTCTAGGCTATAATATTTTCCTGGATGTTCTGTACATCTTGGATATCCTCCTGTCCATTTAATAATTAAATTTTATGAATCTTTTATTAATAAGGAACATGAATTATTTTCACAATTATTTGAGAGTTGAAGATCTCTTCATTGCACAACCCTAGCATATACCAACAACTTAATTCTGCCTCAGTTTCAGTTCACATACACAACTTGAGAGGATTCCCCTAGATTATGCAACTCTTTGATCTTAAACCTGGAGCAGTAATTGTGTTTTCAGTAGTAGTGGCTGTACCCAGAGCCTCATGCATGTTTTGCAAGTACTCTACCACTGAGCTACGCCCTCAGCCCATTTTTAATTTGTCTTTTAGTTTTATCTTGAGACAGAGTCTCACTGAATTATGCAGGAGGTCTATAACCTCAAACTTGCTATCCTCCTAGATCTGCCTCTTTACTCTCAAGGATAACAGATGTTTGTCACTTCCCTAAGGTACAAATTTTTATTAAATATCCTTGAAGAAATGTTTATTCAGATTTTTAAAAATATTTATAGTTCATGGATCTAAATTTTAGCCTTAGTCTATTTCAGAATATCAAAAACAACACTCTATTTCATCAAAATTGTGTTTCTAATTTTGTTGTTATCGGATCAATATATGTTGAAGAAAATAATAAGATTCTCTATTAAAAATATGACAGAAATATTTGTTAGTCAAGGCATGGTGATATAGCTCAATGGCAGAGCACATGTTTAAATGTGTCAGGCCCTGGAATTCATCCCTTGATATTGTTAGGTGCCATGGAGTGGAGTCCAACTCATAGCTTTTGCCAAAGACCATTTTAAAGTGTTGAAAAGTAAAGTTTTCACATTGAAAACAAAGATGCACCTGACTCATGCCATGTTATTTTCAGTCGCATCATATGGTTGTGAAAGCTGGACGTTGAATGAGGGAGACAGGGAAAGGTGTGATGCTTTTCAATTATGGTGTGAGAGATGAATATTGAATATACTATGGACTGCCAAAACAACCAACAGATATGACCTAGGAAAAGTGCCACCAGAGTGCTCCTTAAAAGCAAGGGTAGCTTGACTGCATCTTATATATTTTGGACTTGTATTTAGCAGGAACCAATCACTGGAGAAGAGCATGTGTGGCAGATCAATGAAAAAAAGGAAAACCTTCAACTAGATGGAATGACACAGTGTCTCCAACCAGGGGCTTATACATAAATAAGATTTCGTGCCTGGCACAGAATTGAGGAGAGTGTTGTTCTGTTTTACATAGGATCGCTATGACTAACACCCAGCTCCAAGGCACCTGACAAGAACAACATCTAATTATATATTATAAAATTATCTGAAGTATATCCCAAAGCGATTTAATATACAAAATATTTATTTTGAAGTCAATATATGAAATAGTCATTTTATATAGTTTTTTTGTTTTTTGTGGAGGAGGGGAGGTTTGAGACGAGGTCTTGCTGTGTAGAACAGGCTGGCCTACAACTCATATTGTTCCTCTTAACTCAGCCTCCAGAGTGCTGGGATTACAGGTTTGAGCCACCACACCTGGCTTTTATTTAAGCACTTTTTTATGTATTAATTTACATAAACCACCTGAGCTATGTATGTATATATGATTATACAATTCTATTTCCATTTCTTAGGAAATTGAGACTCTGAGAAGCTGTTCCATAGCTGGTAAATTTCAGCCTAGATTTGAGTGGCGACCTTCTGGATTGGGGGTTATATTCCATTATCACTATGTAATAAATAAGCATAGGAAGAATCCTGGGAGAATTCACTATTAAAATTGAAATATTGTTTACTTCCTTCTGTTTGATGACCTTTTAAAATTTTTGTTATATGATACAAAGTAGTGTATTACCAAAATTATAGAATTTGCAGGAAATGTATCTAAGATTGAAATTTGTATTGGCATTGTATAACTCTCCACTCACTCTACCAAGAGTCTTCTGTAATGTAACATTCTAATCTATTACCAATGAAAGGAGACAGAGAGGAAAGAAGGAGGGGAGAGAGAGAGAAAGAGATCATGATGGGTTAATTTGGAATACCGAATAATAATGTTGGGAGAAGGACTAGCATCCCTCCCAAAACAATCAGCCATTGAAAACCATATGAATAGCAGAGACATGCTGTTACAGTGCCAAGCATGGCACAGTGTTGGGTCATGTTTCATTCTGTTGTACATAGAGTCACTATGAGTTAGGCCAAACTTGATGGTATCTGACAATGGCAACAACAACAATAATAATGTGGCCAATGAACTCTCCAGTTTCTACAAAAAATTAAAACTCTTCCATTCAATCTGAATCACCATGAAGAAAGTAATTTAGCCATGGAGCAGTCATTTTACAAAGCCTTTATGTACAGTGCTACTGTTGACATAATAGTCCCATGTGCAAAAAGGAAAGAAAGGTTCAAAGTGAATACTGTTTTCAGGATGTGTCAAATGCTAAATGATAATCTGATTCAAATAAAATAGTGTTATTACCTTTTCTTTTATTTCTCCCCCAAATACTACTTTCAATATTAAATTTTTGTGGACAAAGGATCTACGACAAGGACCAGAGTGAATTCCATGAGCCAGAATGAATTGAATCCAGCTTTTGAACTCACTCTTCCCAAAATGTTCCCCTGGGATTCACATTTCCCTGACTCCAGACATTTTTGTACATGGTCTATAACCACTTTTAAGTGTAATAGCTAAGTAAACACTATTATATTTTGGTTGATTGAATGTGCATGAATTATTTTTCATTAAATGGCAAAATCTAATTCTAGGGGAAGAAAATCTCCTTAATTGTTTTCATAAAGATGTGCCCCAGGGCAGCAGCATTTAGCTTGTCACTAACTATGGGTTTCAGAAAGCTTTTCAATTCTGCCAAATCATTACTTGCTTATATTATCTGTTGAAAATGAAAAATACAAAAATGACCTTTTATAATGAGCATTTATTAAATCTATTTTTACTTCTAGCTAAAAACTTCTTACTAATATGAATATTTACTTGTATTAAATAAATGAAAAAAGACATGACAAGCAGGCAGACTCACGTTGATGGAACATTTGCAGATGAACGGTTGACAATTGCAAGTTCTCAACTTGATCTAGAAAAAGCTGACAATGCTGAACTCCCTGCTCCCCTAGTGCTGGAGAGAAAGGAATAATCTTGACTGGAAAATACACAGTACACATTAGATTCCAAATATGCTAATCATCAGATAATTTACATATATAACATAAAATCAATGTCTGAAAAAGTAATGTGTTGCAAGAGAGAACTAATGAGCTATTGTTCACTCAAGCTAGGTAAGGTTCACATCCATGGCTACACACTCTGTACTCCACTTATGTAATCCTAAGAAAATTCTTTTGTGCATATTCTCTCTCTCTCTCTCTCTCTCTCTCTCTCTCTCTCTCTCACACACACACACACACACACACACACACACACACACACACAGAGTAGGGAATGAAAGAATATTGCCCTAGTGACATTTTAATTTTAGTGTTTCTTCTTGATTAAAGCACATATTTTCATGGTATTGCATCTCTTTTATAAGCCACTTTTATCTTTACTATGGTCTAGAATTTCCCTGATGTAGAATGGATTGATCTTATTACAACTTACAAAATTACTCCAAAATGGACTTGATTCCTTCAGCCTTTCTACTTAAAATGTCACTAAAGCCTGGATGACCAGGGCAGAATGTACTTTTCCTTTGGTACACATTACTTGTATGCCTTATTTTGTGTTTCCTAATTGAGAAAAATTGTCAGTGGCTGACTCAAGTGCTTTACCAATAAAAACTCAACTAAGGATTCAAGTGACATTTTCCCTATTGTAAATATCCTTCAAAAATGAAAGCAGAAAATCTCCCGAAGTTTCAACAATGGTGCAGTCATGGGTTACTTCTACAGTTTACTGACAACTTCAGAGACTAAGATGTAACTTATACATTGCATAAATAATTGGTGCATTCAAATACCATCATAGGGATGTCATCATATTCTATGAATATATTTAAATGCAAGAAGAATTTAACTTTTTGCCAACATAAAAATTTCATTCTTCATGGGAGAATTTTTTTAATTTTTTTCTTCTTCATTTTTTATAAGTTGAATTCCTTCTTCCTAAAACTTTCCTTTTTTTTTTTTTGGAAAAAAAAACACACAGCATTTATGGATTCCATACAGGGAACCAATATATGTGCATTTCCCCTGTTTCTCCACTCACATGTTAAATTTTTCAATGATGCTGTACTGGTATTTTTAAGTAGTTTAATAATAAACATTGAACAAAATGCCATTTCACCTTCTTGTAAAATGTTGGCAAAATTTAGTGGAAGGCATCCTGAGTTTAAGTCCAGGGCTGTACTTTACATTAGCACAATGTTCTTAAGTCTTTCATAGGATCTTCTGAACTTCTTTTCTCATCAATAAAATGAGAGACATTTTAAAGTTTCAATATGACTTTGTTAATAGATTGTTATATTGATTTAGTAACGAATATATGTTTAGGGCTGGGGTTTAGTTCAGTTGGTAAAGTGCTGCAGTGCGTGATCTGTGGCATTGAGTTTGATCCCCAGCACTTCCAAAATGAGAGAAAGACCTGGAAGCCTACTTGCCAAACAATCTTGAAACAAAAAGCCATTGAAAACTCTATAAATAGAAAGTTGTTGTTGTTGTTGTTAGGTTCCCTCAAGTAAATAGAAAAATAAATAGAAAGTAATGAATATTATATGTTTGTCAACAGTGATACCACCTTGGCATCTCATCTCATCTGATCTTGGAATCTAAGCAGGATCAGACTGGTTAGTCCTTGGATGGGAGACCATCTGGGAATACCTGGTGCTGTAGGCTTGCTGAGGCTTAGCTCATTTGGTAGAGTGCTACTTTACACCCTCTCCATAATCAGGATCGGTCCCCAGCATGGCAAATTTGGAGAAGGACTTGACAATCTACTCCCAAAGTGATCCCCAAACAATCACCCATTGAAAATCCTATGAGGGTCACTATGAGTCTGGCCCCACTCAAGGGCACCAAATAACAACAAGAAGTAGGCTTGGAATAAGGACCCAGCAGCCCTCTTCCCAAATGCTCAGGCACTGAAAACCCTATAAATGGCAGAGAAGCACTGCCAATAATGCCAACCATGGCACAGTGTTGGGAAGTGTTTCATTCTGTTGTACGTATGGTCACTATGAGTTGGACCCAACTCAATGGCACCAACAACAGCAGTAACAGGTATGTTTGTATGTAACAGAACATGTCTTTATAGTTTTTATGAAATGATCATAGTAGATACTCTTATGTTTTAAATATGAAATGTCCTCTACAGCCGTGGACTTTCACATTTTTGGTGCCAGGGTCTGTTTTTTTCCAAGACAATTTTTCCATGGACGAGGGGTATGGGAATCTGATCTGACAGGAGGTGAAGCTCAAATGTAATGAGAGAAAGGGGAGCAGCTGTAAGTACACAAGTAAATGTAGATGGTGGTGTTCTGAGTCCCTGTGATTGCCTACTCCTCCCCTATATACTCATGTGTTAAAGCCTAACTCCCCAGATACTGATGCTATTTTGGGAGGTCCTAGAAGCTTTAGGGGATGGAGTCTAGCTAGAGGAAGTAGATAACTGGGAGTGAGTCTTCAAGGATACTTTGTCCTCAGCCCCTTCCTGTCTTCCTTTCTCTACTTCCTGTTTGTTCTGATGTGAACTCCTATCCTCTACCACATGGTCTCATTGCCTTGGTGTTCTACCCAAATGTATGGGGTTAAGTGACCATGGACTGAACCCTCTGAAGCTGTGAGCAAAATAAACTCTTCCTGTCTTAAGCTGTTCATGCCAGGTATTTTGTCATAGTGATGAGAAAAATGACTAATATATCTAGAAATAATGGAGATTATCAATTATTTAAAAATTGTCCAAATTCAAAGTGTCTGGTAGAGTCAACCTAAATGATGAGGGTCGAGTAAAGCCCTTGGGGTCTCCTTTTGCTGATGTAGCATGACTCAAAATGAAGGGAAACATAGTGGCTGAAACATTGGGCTCAATCGTAAAAAGATCATATGCATGACACAGTGTTGGATAATATTTTACTCTGTTGTGTATAGGATTGTTATGTGTTAGATCCAAGTCGATAGCATGTAACAAAGTTAGGCAAATTACACAGATATTTTTTAATATACATTTAATTTTACATACTGAAAATATTCTGATTTTTGAAAAATATACCAGAAAATCTAAAAATCATGCACAATTAGTAAGTGGAAATAAGAACTTCAACTCAGATCTACTCTGTTCACTCCAAAACATGTCATTCCATATATCATAGTAATAAAAATAGAATCCTTCAGTCCATTGAAATAGTTTTGTTGGGAAAAGTGAAATTGAACAAATTGAGAAAAACTGAGCTCAGCTTATTAAAATTTTAACAATTGAAACATCAGAAAGATACAGTGAATTTTAATGAAAGTTGATAACCGCAGAGCGTGGCTAGAAATGCAAGATAAGGGCACCTCTCCAATGTTATCCTTTTTGTAAATTTCTGATTTTGAAAACATGAACATTGCACGTATTCATGGACAATAATTAAAATTATAATGAGGATAAATTCTTATAATCAATAAAGATGAGGAAAAGATAACCAAACGGTGTTCTAAATGCACAAAATAATGTGTTTGAAAATGGGATGAGAAGAAAAAAAATCTACCTCAAATATACTCTGAACATATTATTTGAAGTATTTGAGCAGAGAGAAACAATGTGTTTCAGATTTCTCATCCAAAAATTTATGATGATAGCAGAGAATCTTTGTGGACATAACTTTGTCTGATTCAATGAAACATCTAACCAACATAAGCCTTACTGGTAACGAAATTCACATTTTTCTTGATTATCAAAAATGAATTCTGAAATTATGTATTCCTAAGTAAATGTAATATGGTGAGATCTTTGAATTTAGGAAACTTGTTTGTCATAGTAATTAGATACTTACTGTGCCTGAATGCTAGTAGATAAAATATGTCTTTATGCTACTTTTTTGAGTGTTTAATATTGCCCTGAATTAATAGCATTCACTATAAATTCATCTTTTATTTTTCCAGCTCTTATAGTACTGGAAAATTTCATGTAAGGATTGTCATTAGCCTCACCACCCCAAAACAAGTATAACACAGGTGATATGATACATGTTTTTTAAAAGAAAAATTACCTGCCCACAATGAGTCTATTTTCACTTTCAGTGTATTTTTAAGAGACTTGAATTGTGCTTATGTGAAATGTTGCCTTCATTTTTATTTATTTATTTATTTATTTATTTATTTATTTATTTATTTATTGCAGTACTAGGGTTGAACCCAAGTCCTCACCTATATGAGGCCTTTACTGGACCACCGAGCTGCCCAGCAAAGTCTTTTTTGAATATTGTTTTTATTATGATACAGGGTTTTATTAAGTTGCACCTCTGGCTTTGAACTCATTATCCTCCTGTCTCAGCCTCTGAGTAGCTTGGATGATAGGTGTGCACTATGACATCCAGTTTGAAAGGCACCCAGCTTGAAATGGTTTCTTAAATCCTATTTGAGTGTCTTCAGACTTGCTTCATGAATTCAAGGTTTTGAAATGCTTAGATGACAAAACTCATTATTCTCTCAATATTTCTGCTCAAGCTGGGTTTACTATGTGAAATTACAATTGTTGACATTAATTAGTAATTTAAAAGCAAAATGTATCTAGATGGCTTCTACCCCTTGAGGGGGAAATTAGATAAATAAAAACATCAACCATGAAATAATTGATATATTTCTTGTATAGTCTTGAATTTGCTGGTGCAGAATTAATTAAAATGATAGATAGTAAATTAATATTCACTATCACCTATTGTCTCCTTGTGACCATATGTCTTTCTTTTTATTTGATTATCTTAAATTACAGACATGTAGAGCTTTAAATTGGCTTTTTGAAGAGGCATAATAAAATTTTTCTCATTGAGACTTTGGGAAATATCTCCCTATTTCAAAATACTTTAATGCTTTTATTATGTACTTCAACCTAACATATATGTGTACCTGGTATTTTGCAAAGGGAAAATTGGTTACAAGGGAATATAATAATGGATGTTTTCTTATAACAAATGAAACTTGTGAAATATAAAAATTCAGGTCATGGATTAAGAGAGCAAATAAACTTAGAGAAAATCATTTCTTTATTCTTAGGTATAGTGAATATACATTACTTTCCTTAAACTATTCAACCCTTTGATACTCTGTTTTGATTGGTTTCAGAACCTAAAATAAAATTATTTTGCGTATTTTTCTTAAAGCTCAACATCTTTTCCAAGTCCACTGGACCAAGAGTCCATTAGTATCTGCTGATATCCAATGGATTAAAAAATAGAAATGGACATTTCTGAAGCATTAGTGATGCTAGTGAGGGGGGGGGAAAGGGAGGCAGGCACAAGCAGAAACCTAGAGAAAGAAACAATCAGATCATAATTGGAAAAGATCCAAGTCAAGTCAGTTTTGTATCAGTATGTTTATCCCCTTCCTTTATTTCTCTGCAACAGTTTCAGTTTTCTCAGGGCAAATAACTTTTCTCACTTTGAACACTCTCCTCTGGCTCAGGCCATTATTCCCTTAGTACAAATAAGGTGAATTGAAATTTGTCTAAAGAAATGAGCATGTCCAATAACCCTTAACACTTTGCCTGTCAGCTGAACATTATGCAATATCAACCTAATGGAATCTCATTGCTATTTCAACTCATCTGATCCACAAACTGGGAACTGGCTCTTATGAGAATTTTGGTCAATTTCTTGAGTCAAGGAAGCAAGGTTGTGTCAGGATTTAACAGAGAAATAGATCCAATAGTGATGTGTGTGTGCATATATGTGTGTGTGAAGGGAAAGGAGATGAGAGAGAGAGAGAGAGAGAGAGAGGGGATGATTTATTCTGAAGTATTAACTTATATGGTTGAGGTGCTGAGAAATTTTGGCTGGCCAATCAGACCTCAAACAAGATTTATATTCCAGGCAGAAGGCAAGATTAAAATAATTTTTTCTCTTCCTCCTCCTCTTCCTCCTCCCTCTTCTTCCTCTTCTTCCTCCTCCTCCTCCTCCTTCCCTCCTTCTTCTTCTTCTTCTTCTTCTTCTTCTTCTTCTTCTTCTTCTTCTTCTTCCTCTTCTTCTTCATTTTCTTCTTTTCCTTCTTTACTTGAGGATAGAACTTAGGGCATGCTCTCCCATTAAGCCACATCCCCAGTCCCCAGTCACTTTTTTACTGTTGTTTTTGTTGTTGTTGTTGTTGTTGTTGTTTTGGAGACAAGATCTTGCTAAATTGCTGCAGGCTGTTTCTAGTCTCAAAATGGAGATCCTTCTGCCTCAGTCTTTTGAGTTGCTAGGATCAGAGGCATATTCCACTGCATTCCTTTTAGGATAAAATCTTAAGGCAGAATTCCATTGTTCCAAAGGTCATCATCTGACAGAGTAAGGCCCACACATATTCTCATGGATAATTTCCTTAGAATCAGCTGATTAAAATGTTAATCACAGATTCAAAATACTTTCACAGGAACATTTAGACTACTGTTTGATTAAACTGGACACCAAATCCTAAACAGTTGTCATGTAAAATTTATTAGTATAAGGATAATTTGATACAATCCTCAACAAAGTTCTCCCAAAGTCATGTCATAAACTACTAAGGAAGATTTTTCTCCCAGGCCAAACTATAACCCAGGATCATCTGAGTCCGTTCATCACCTGATCTCAACATTGGCCTATGAAGACTTGAATATAGTTTCTAAAACATAGTAGCATAGTTTCTAGGAAGTCAAGGCCACATCCCTCATTTGACCATAATTCCTAAGAAAGAATCTGCCCTATAAAACTCAGGGATGCCTGCTGGGTATAGTGGTGCATGCCTATAATCCCAGAGATTTGGGAGGTGGAGACTGGAGGATCATGAGTTTGAGGCCAGTAACAGCCTGAGCAATTTAGTGAGACCCTCACTCAAAATGAAAAATTAAAAAATGGGCTGAGGGTACAGGCTACTAGTAGAGCAATTGCAAACTATGTGTAAAGCCCTAGGTTCAACCCTCCAAGAACCACAAACAAAAAAAAAAAAAGAAAAAGAACAATAACAACAACAAAACCCCTCAAGGATGCCAAAAGAATTTTGTTCCAAACAGCACTTGTAGATAGGGTTCCCTTCTCACAACTCCTGTGGGAAGGTAGCAGCCTAAATAAAACAAATGCCATTTAAAACAATTCAGAAGGGTTTCACATGGACAAATCCTTCCTCTACATTTAGTAATTTTTCACTTCCTTCATTCTACTGAGCCCCAACTCACTATTCCCTTCCCTATTCCCACATTCTTGATTTGAAGTGCCTAGTCATGTTTTCATAAATTATTGTTCAGTTCAGCTCATGCTAGACATTTCCCCCATATTAATAGTGTATTATTGAAAGATTTGTGCTTACACTTTATTAGTATTCCACTTTGTTTATATTTGTCAGTACCCTCCTTTACAGAAAGAAAAGGAAACAAACATTGCAAAAACAAGAATAAATAAATTAATTAATATAACCTAGTAACCTCTGTATTCCTGATGAAAGCAGAGAAAATTAAACACTGGAAGACAGAAAACTGAAAGTGAAAAATGTTACTAAATTATTTCTGAAGAGGAAAAGAAAAAAGGAGCATTCTTATAAAACAAGACTATATACATATTTATCAACCAAAACGAGAAATGTCTGAAACCCTACTTTACTGAAATTACACTTTTCATGCCCATTCTACAATATCTAATACCTTGCTTCAGCTCTTCCATATGTTATCTTTATACAACCTGATACATAAAAGATTATGCATATCCTTTCACACAATAAAATTCCATTTTTTGTACTCCTGGTAGGACCTGCCACTCTACCTAACACTATCCACACATGTGAAACAGAAACTATGGTTCATTTACAACTTCTACAGAATCTTTAGCACAGTGCATTGTCTCTGCTATCAGTATGCTGGATAACAATTTAGACCAAAAATTGTTTAGCTCTATGATGAAATTTTTTCTTTAAATTCACATCCTCTTACCTTTCTAATGAACTCCTGATTATATTCAGCTACATTTCTTCCCAAGTAGATATGTTTGTCTGTTTCAGCTCATCAGAAATTGAATTTCTATATCCATTGAGTAAGTATTCTTGCATATATTCTCATACATTGGGAAGAATGGAGGGTGGGAAGTCAAGAAATTTTGAAATATGAAGCATATACAAAACACGGAGATGAACAAAATAACACTGCTTTAAACTAGAAGAAACTAAATCACCTTCAACTGAAGAGTGTACTTTTCCATGCTGCATATCACTATTTACCCTCCAACTGGAATAGGAATGGCAGAATAATATCAAATAATAGTATCTTTTTAAAATAAAAGATCATTTTTTAAAATGTGAACTGTATTGAATACACATTATCCCTGCCACAAAAGAATATGTAACTCTTTATATCTATACTCTGAAAAGATCCTTTGCTACCACAATTCATGCACCTAACTTAATTCCCCACCCCACCCCACATCTGCAAAGAAATTCATTTTAAAGTATTTTTTGAACTAGAATAGCTTAGTTATCAGAGAAATGCACTTGTATGGAATTATTCACAAACATAAGTACCCAAATAAAAGAAAACTTTTATTATCTCATTGTGATGTTGTATGACATAGACAACTAGATTCTTTTATAAAATATTTTTGCTTTTGTAAAGTTAAATTTGGTTTTCCTTTCACTAGTAAAAAAGAATCTATTGTTTCTAATGAAAAGACAGAGAAAAGAATCAGGCACAAGTTTTGTACTTGTTAAATATTCAAAAATGAAAAGAAACAACCAGGCTTAGTTAATGTTAATGCTTTCATACAATTAAGTGTACAGATGTGTGTGTGTATTAGAATAGTTTCATAAAACTTCTTCTATTTTGTATAATTATCATTTTAAAGGTTTTAATCAATGTTTGTCAAGATAACTGAATTCCCTATACCAAAAAGAAGGGGTGGTAAATGTAGCATAATTGCTATTATGTACCTATGCAACAATAGACTTTAGGCTATTCAAAGCATGTTTTAAGGAAAGCTTTAGATAGAGAACCCAAGATTTCACTTTCAAAAATGAATATTGGAAATTATTGGTATATCTCCTAGTTTTACAAGGCCTATGTTTTTATCTCTGAAATAAAAGATTCTTCAATAACAAAAATTTCTGATTTGCAACCTCTTAAGCAAAGAACTCAGGTCTGAAATGTTTCATTGAGCCTAGAAATTAGGAAACAATGATTAAAATTAAAGAGTTCATCAGAAATGGTAATCTGTTTTTTTTTTCATCATTACCTATCTGATAATTTCATCTCCTTTATAAATTTGCCAACCTGACATGAATGTAACTTCCTTTAGGGTAAAGGCAGCAATAACAAATATACCAAGAACTGCCACCTTATCTTTGATAAAGGGGCCAAAGTTGTACATCAGAGAAAAGATGACCTTTCAACAAATGGTGCTGGGAAAATTCGACATCCATATGTAGAAGAATGAAAACAGGCCTGTTTCTCTCAACCTATAAGAAAGTCAGCTCAAAATGTATCAGAGATCTCAAAATAAAACTAGAAACCTTAAAACTACTAGAAGAAAAGTTAGGGAACACCAATACATAGGCATAGGTAAGTACTTCTTTTACAAAACTCTAATTGCCCAGGAAATGTCACCAAGAATAAACAAATGGAGTAACATAAAACTAAAACGGTTTTGTAAAGCAAAGGAAATAATAAAAGACTAAAGCAAGAACCCAAAGTATCAGAGAAAATCTTTGTATTCTACTCATTTGACAGAGGATTAAATTCCAGGACATACAAAGAACTTAAGAAATTAAATATCAAAGTAACAAATAATCCAATAAATAAAAAGGCAATGGAACTGAACGAGAAAGTTCTCAAAAGAAATAAAAATGATCAATAAACACGTGAAAAACCATTCAATATCCCTAGCCATCAGGGAAATGCAAGCCAAAACTACACTGAGATTCCATCATACTACAGTAAGAACTGCCAAGAGTATGAAAACAAGCAACAACAATGCTGGCAGGATACAGAGAAAAAGGAAACTTTTTACATTGCTAGTGAGACTGTAAATTAGTTAAGTCACTACCAAAATCAACATGGAGACACTTTGTTTTTGTTGTTGTTTGGTGCTGTCCAGTCAGATTCAACTCATAGTGACTCTATGTACAAAAGAATCATACATTCCCCATGGGCTGTCCCATGCCCAGCACTATGTCTTTGCTTTTCTGCTATTCATAGGGTTTTCAATGACTGTTTTCAGGATTGGTGAAAGTGGATTTCCCAGTCTTTCTCCCATTTTTGCAGTGCTGGCCATCAATTCCAGGGCTTGAGAGAGTAGAGAGAAGCATTCCACAATCTAAGCTTAACCCCAGCCCAGGAAATACTTTAGTAATCAAAAAGCAGAGCCACCTTACAACCCAGTTATATACATCTTGAAAAATACCCAAAAGAGGATATATCATCATCCCACAGGGACACCTGCAGTTCCATATTTAATATAACCCTCTTCACAGTTGTAAAGTTATGGAATCAATCCATATGTCCATCAAGAGAAGAGTGGATTAAAAAAGTGTGATATATATATATAGAGAGAGATATAGATAGACAGATAGATAGATAGATAGATAGATAGATAGATAGATAGATAGATAGATATAGATATAGATATATGGATATTATTTAGCAGTAAAGAAGAATGAAATTATGTCATTTACAGCAAAATAGATGGAATTGGAGAGCCTCATTTTAATAACCCAGACACAAAATAACCCAGACACAAAAAGGAAGAAGTACCACATATTCTTACTCATATGTGGGAGCTAAATCTAATCTACAGGTAAATCACATATATGTGATATTTTACCTGTAAGTCAAACACACACACATAAAGTACAATCATACTTAATATTGAAAAATATGCATGGACCCAAAATGAGACCAATCAGGACTAGTAGGAGGGAGTAGACAATGGGAAGGGAGTGCGGAAGGGAAACAATGTAGAGAAGTAAAGAAAGAGAAAAAATACAAAATACAGGATTCATCTTTATGAAAATATAATATATATAGATATATATATCATGTATACAATATGTGCTTGTATATATATATATGTGTGTGTGCATGTTTGTTTGTGTGTGTATATATACATACATATATATATATATATATATATATATATATATATATATATATATATATGGCTGGGATTTAGCTCAGTTGATAGAGCGCTGCGCTGCAGTCTCTGAGGTCCCGGGTTTGATTCCCAGCACCGCAAAAATGGGAGAAGGGCCTGGCAATCCACTCCCAAGGCAATCCCGAAGCACTCAGCCATTGAAAACCCTATGAGGGTTGCTATGAATCAGATACCGACTGGATGGCACCTAACAACAACAACAACAACAACAACAACAAATATATATATATGTGTGTGTGTGTGTGTGTGTGTGTGTGTGTGTGTGTGTGTGTTGATGTTGTTATGTGCCATTGAGTCAGGTTCTACTAATACCAACCCTATGTACAACAGAATGACACTGTACCATGCTAGGCACTATACTATTGTCAGTGTTTCACTGCTACTCACAGGGTTTTCAATGGTGGATAA
>VMDO01027408.1:0-25328 GCA_007922755.1 Pedetes capensis
GATGGCACCTAACAACAATACCTTGTTAACTTTATGTATTGAAATTATCTTTTAACACTCTATATATTGGCTCATAATTTTGTTTACTGTCTCAATTTTATATAATATATAATTTTATTTTTTCATATTTAATATGTTTTTTTCAGGTTTTCTGATTTTTCCTTCATGTTTAGGCAATTCTTCCGTGCCTCAAAATCCAAAACATGTTCTTCTATATTTCTACATTTCTCAGATACATAAAGCTTTCAAAGTCTATTTTTTCTTTGGTGTCTGATAGGAAAATTTAAGGTCAAATGTAAAAATAATGCTAGTTATTGAATAGTCTTAGTCTCTCAATTAAATTCTAATGCCTGTTCCACTCTCAAAATGTTATAATGTATGCCTCAATCTGTTTCTGAGCCCCTTATTTTCCTGTCTTGTTTTATTTATCTATCCCTGTTCCAATATCACAATGTTTTAATTAGTATAGCTTTGTAGTGAGGGTGATTGAACCTAAGGCCTTGCAAATGCTAGGCAGGTGTTTTACCACTGCGCTACATCCTCAGCCCAGCTAAGCAGTATAGTTTTATAAATATTCTTTCTATGTGATGAAACCAGCTTCTCTCCAGGTTTTCTCCTTCAGCATTACCTTAGTATTATTTAAACATTATTCCTCCACATGAATTTTAAGATTAATCAATTTTAAGATTAATTTCAAGATTAATTTATTGTATTTAATGACTAGTATTCTACATGTTATTGCAATTATTCAATTTATTGCAAGTATTCAGTTTATGCATTAATTGATGAAATATATATATGTGTGTGTATATATACACACACATATACACGTATATATTTCATCAATTGTGTATATATATATACACACACATATATACGTATATACACACATATATACACACATATACATACATACATACATATATATACACACATATACATACATACATACATATATATACACACATATATATATACACCTACATATATATACACACACATATATATACATACACATATATACACACATATACATATATATACACATACATACACATAGCCTGCAGCTGTAGCCCTGTGGCATCCGATCCCATCAGATCTTGGAAGCTAAGCAGGGTTGGGCCTGGTTAGTACCTGGATGGGAGACCGCCTGGGAACACCAGAAGCTGTAAGCTTGGGAGAAGGACCTGGCGACCCCCTCCCAAAAATCCATCTGCCATTGAAAACCCTATGAACAGCAGAGAAGCACTGACAATAGTGTTTCCCCTGTTGTAGAGAGGGTCGCTATGAATCGGATACCGATTCAATGGCACCTAACAACAACAACAATAACATACACACATATATATACACACACATATATATATATTTCATCCATTAATGTATAAACTGAATACTAATTGCAGTAACATGTAGAATACTAGTCATTAAATACAATAAATTAATCTTAAAATTCATATGGAGGAATAATGTTTAAATAATACTAAGGTAATGCTGAAAGAGAAAACCCGGAGAGAAGCTGGTTTCATCACATAGAAAGAATATTTATAAAACTATACGGCTTAGCTGGGCTGAGGATGTAGCTCAGTACACACACACACACACACACACACACACACACACACACAAACACTCATGATATATCCACCCATTACCTGGGATATCTCATCTGACATGTAGAACTAGTTTTTATGTAATACAACACATTTTTAGTATTTTACATAGGAACCTACCTATCCTTTTTTGTTAAATTTATTCCTAAATACATTATATTTATACTATTATTATGGAGTGTCTACAGCTGTACCACCCTGGCATCCCATCTTGTCTGATCTTGGAAGCTAAGCAGGGTCAGACCAGTTAGCCGTTGGATGAGAGACCACTTGGGAATGCTGGATACTGTGGGCTTGGGAGAAGGACATGGCAGCCCATTCCTAAAACAGTCATCCATCAAAAACCCTATGAATAGCAGAGAAGGACTGAAAATAGTGCTAGGTATGGCACAGTGTTAGGTAATGCTGTACAAAGGGTTGTTATGACTCAGATTTGACTCAATGGAACCCAACAACAACATTATTATGAATGGCATTTTTTAGATCACAAGTGTTATTTTATTACTGATGTTCAGGAACAAAATTGAATATTTACATTGATATTCTGACTAGAATGCATGCTAAGCTCTATTGTTAGTTCTATTAGTCTACTTTTTATATTGAACTTTTTATGTTAAGAATAACATTATCTGCACATAATGGCATTTTGTCTCTTTCAAACTTTATAATGTTTATTTCTTTTATGTATTTTATTTCATTTGTTAGAAGATGATTTTCATGATTAAATATCAAGGGCAGTAGTAATCATCCTTGTCTTTTTCCTAACCTCAGAGAGAATTCTTGTTTTTGCAGTTAGGCATTGTTGCTTGATGTAGAATATTTTTCAGTATTTGCTCTAAACTAAGTGTATTATTTAAAACCATGCTTACTGATGTAACAGATAAACTTTAATCAGTGGCTTACAGTAGAATTTAACTCATTGCTCACAGCTCACACAAGTTATTATTGACAATAGGGATTAGGTTTCTTTGGCCTCACATAGTTATTTGGGGACTCAAATTGGTAGAGAATTTGTAATTTTTATTCTAGCTTCTAAGGTCACTTTGGGCACTGATATCTAGCTAACAGATGGAGGGAAAGAGTAAGTGATGAGAAAAGGCTTTTATAGGTTGGACTCGGAAATGGCACATATTTGACAGAACTCAGCCACATGGCCACAGGTAACTGTTATGAAGGCTGGGAAATATCCAAGTAGGTGCCCAGGAACAATCAAAAATTGATTCAGCAGGCACAATTCACACTTGTCCACTTAAAGGCAGTGCCCTTCTCTCCCTATTTAATGAAGAATTATTATGAATTAGTAGTTAATATGTCAAAAGTCTTGTACCTGTGTCTATTGAGATAAAAGTGTCTTATTTTCTCATTTAATCTATATGGAAGTGAATTTAACTGACAGAATTTTCTTAAATTGAGTCATTTTTAAAACACTTATGAGGAGTATCATTTCATCAATGCATTATTGGATTTGATTTGCTAATACTACATTAGAATTTTTCTTTAAGCTTTAGTGAGTATAAAATTTCTTGATTACTGCTTGTATTGTTTGTTGCTTCACAAAATAGAGGAACCCCTAATTACTGAAACAATTTGTGTAAAATACTACATACTTTGAAACCAAGGTGAAGCATCAGTTATATTTTATTATTGACTGAATTTGCTGTTACTCATTTATACAAGTTTCTTATCTGTTCACATTCTGAGGTTGGTAAAGTTTCATATTCTATTTCATTAGTTTCTGTTTTTACATTTCATTGTTTCAATCTGTTTTGAATTACACATTTATAACTTTTTTTTAGTTGAAAGCTTAATTCATCTACTTAAATTTCTTTATCTTGGGCCAGGTATGGTCACACACACCTGTAATCACAGCACTTGGGAGGCTGAGGCAAGAGGATTGATATGAATACTAGTCTAGCCTAGCTACATCACTATTTCTAGGTGGGACTAGGCAGCAAGTACTGGTCTTTAAATGAATAAATAAATAAATAACTCTCTTTATCCCAAACATTTTAATGAGTATAACTTTTCCTACAAGTACTACTTCAGATGCATGCTTTTTTTAAAAAATGATACTTTTTATTACCTGTCTTAAAATTTATATTTTTCATTAGGATTTAATGTTTAATCTGTATATTTTACAAAATTATTTTAGCTGCATTCTTTTTGGCAAGATTAAGAGACACTTTTAACATATTTACTGTGTAATAAGGGAAAATTCCCTGGAGTTGGGTTCAGAATATCATGTTTTGGCAGTTACTTGAGATTTTCACCACAATATTAATGTTTTAAAATGTCATATGTGTGATTTAAAAATGTTTGACTAGTATTTTCACCTTAATTTCTATTTTGTCTGATACTAACTTCATGATAGCAACTATTATTTGTGTGGTGTATCTTTCTATATGGAATTGTTCTACATGTGGTTCTTAAAATTATATTTGGATCTTGTGTCCTTTTATTTAAATAATGTTTAAAATAAAGGCTATTAATCCATTCACAATAGTTCTGATGAAGGACATGATTATTTGACTTTTTTTCTGTCATCTGTTTTCTGTTTTTCAAACTTTTACCCTACTTAATTTCCTCATTTCTAGCCTTTTGCTACATTGGTAAAGTGTATTTACTTGCCCTTTTTTTCTTAGTTGTTTAGACAATATGCATCTTTTTGCTATTTTGCTAATGATTAACCTTAGTACTTTAATAAATATGTTGTTATTGTTAGGTGCCACGGAGTTGGGTCCAACTCATAGTGACCCCAAGTGCAACAGAAGGAAACACTCCCTGACACTGTGCCATGCCTGTCAGTGCCTCTCAGTTATTCACAGGGCTTTTGATAGCTGATTGTTTCAATTGTATCTGAAGTGGGTTGCCAGGTCCTTCTCCCATTTTTTGCAGTGCTGGGGATCAAACCCAGGGCTTCAGAGCACACAGAGCAAACGCTCTACCAACTAAGCTAAACCCCAGCCCAGTTCTGTGCTTACTTCTCAGGAAATGAGTATTATAATCTTCATCTTCTTTTAAAAAAATTAGTTTATTTAAACATCTAAAGTGCGTTTTGTTTTATTTTTCTTCTTTTCAGCATGTTCATTCTTCCAGTCTCAGGGTTCTACAGTTTCTTGGATTAGGCCCTTTGCAATGCTCAGTCTAGAATCTGAACTCATGTGAGTGACGTAGGTTCCCTTCCTACATTGCCATTTCAGTGATCATAGATACAATTACTAAGCCAGAAATTGTCTTGTCCCAGGAATGTTTTCCTCCATTTCATCTGTCACATTATTAAGGAGACGGGCATAAGTCATGGCCATTTATAGACACTGTTCACAAGTGAGGGAGCTGAATTCCAGTCCCTGACACGCAGTGAGATTACACTATATACTTGATACACTAAGGTTGAACTCTTCAACAGAAGCTAAACTTGTAGCTACCTTTGCCTATGTATGGACCCAGAGCTCAGAAAACCCATAGCTTTTCTCTATTTACTGCCAAAACTTTTATTTCTAGTCTCCAAAGATATTAAAACATTTTTATTAAAAAATATCAAATTTATGTGTGCAGAGAAAGGATACAAAAGCTATCTTTTAAGAGCACAGAGGTATATTGTTTTTAATATAATTTTTCAATTGCATTTTGATATATTTTTTCAATATGTATGATTTAAATATATATAGTCTCACATACTTGTGTGTGTGTATGTGTGTGTGTGGGTGGGTGTGGGTGAGTTGCAGTCTCATCTCAAACTCTTGGGCCAAGAAGTTCTCTTGACTCCTGAGTAGCTGGAACTACAGACATGTACTACCATGACAAGAGTTTATTATTTATTTTTTTATAGGCATGTGGTGGTTGTTGGTGTTAGGTACCAAGGAGTCAGTTTCTGACTCACAGCAACCCTATGTTCAACAGGTGAAACACTATTGTTAGTGCTTCTCTGCTATTCATAGGATTTTCAATGGCTGATTGATTTTGGGGAGTGGGTCTCTGGGTCCTTCTCCCAAGCTACAGCACCTGGTGTTCCCAGGCAGTCTCCCATGCAAGTACTAACTAGGCCTGACTCTGCTTAGATTCTGAGATCTGACAGGATTGGATGCTACAGTGCTATGTGGCTAATATACTTAAAATCTACACTCAGAAAATTTTAAATTTAGCTCAGTTGGAAGAGCCCTGCTCTTCAAGTTCTGAGGACCTAGGTTTTATCCCCAGCACTGCAAAAATGAGAGAACATAGAGGGCAGTCCACTCTCAAAAACAAGCCTGAAACAGCCACTGAAAATCCTATGGGGGTCACTATGAGTCAGACCTGACTTGATGGCACCTAACAACAAGATATATTGTTATTAACTTTGATCAGCATGATATGCAATTTTTTGAACTTATTCCTCCTCTCTAATTTTAATTTTGAGTCCTGTGTCCAACATCTTCCCAATCCCTACTCTCCATGGTTGTTATGTACTGTTGAGTCTGTCTGATTCATAGCGACCCTATGTACAACAGAACAACATACTCCCAGACACTGTGCCAGAACCACAATCCTTTTTATGTTTTAGCCCATTGTTGTAGTACTTGGTGAATCCATTTAGAAGAGAGTCTTCATTTTCTTCATTTACCTCACCCTCTCCCACACATGATGTCCTTCTCCAGGGATTGGTCCCTCCTGACCACATGTCCAAAATAACATCAGAGGCAGTCTAGCCATCCTAGCTTCCAAGGAGCACTCTGGTTGCACTTCTTCTAGGATAGATCTATTGGTTCTTTCTGCAGTCCATGGTATATTCAATATTTTTCTCCAGCACTATAATTCAAAAGCATCAATCTTGTCCTGTTTCCTTTATTCAACATCCAGGATTCACAATGGTATTATGAGACTGAAAATACCATGACATGAGTCAGGCACTCCTTTGTCTTCAATATGACATCTTTACTTTTCAGCAGTTTAAAGAAGTCTTTTGTAACAGCATTTTGCAGTGCAATGCATTTTTTTTTCTTGACTGCTGCTTCTGTGTGTATTGATTGTAGAACTAAGTAAAGCAAAATCTTGGACAACTTCAATCTTTTCTCCATTTATCATGAAGGTGCATACTGACCTAGTTGTAAGGATTTTTGTTTTGTTGATTTTGAGGCAAAATCCATACTGAAGGCTGTGTTCTTTGATCTTCATCAGTAAATATTTTAAATCTTCTTTACTTTTAGCAAGCAGAGTTGAGTCATCTGCATATTACAGGTTGTTAATGAGTATTCCCCCAGTCAAAATGCCATATTCTTCATATAGTCCAGCTTGTCGGATTATTTGCTCAGCATAGAAATTGAAGAGGCATGGTGAAACTTGCCTTGAGAAACCTTTTCTCAACTTTAAACCAGGCAGGGTTTCCTTGTTCTGTTGGAATGACTACCTCCTGGTCCATGTACAGAGTCCTCATGAGTACAATTATATACTCTGGTTTTCCCACCCTTCACAATAATATCCTTAATTTTTTTGTGATCCTAACAGTCAAATGCCTTTACATAGTCAATAAAACATACACAGACATTTTCTGGTATTGTTAGCTAATATTCATCTGACATCATGTCAGATGATGACCCTGGCTCCACACCCTCTGGATTAATAAATACAGCTTGATTTTCCAGTAGTTCCCTGTCTATGTACTGTTACAGTTGTGTTTGAATGATCTTAAGCAACATTTTACTTGTGTGTGATATTAATGATATCATTTGATTATTTTCACATTTGGTTGGATTCCCCTTCTTGGGGACAGGCACTGATATGGATCTCTTCCAGTCAGTTGGCCAGGTAGCTATTTTCCAAATCTGTTGGCATAAACACATTAGCACCTCCAGTGCTGCATCTGTTTGTTGTAACATCACTGTTGGTATTCCATCAATTCTTACAGCCTTATGTTTTGCCAATTCCTTCAAGGCCGCTTCCACTTCATCCTTCAGTACCATTGTTTCCTGATCATATGCAACCTCCTAAAATGGTTGGGCATCCACCAATTCTTTTTGGTATAGTGACTCTGTATTTTTACTCTATGTTTCTATAAGATTGACTTTTTTACCTTCCACATAGAAGCAAGAACATTGATCTTTCTGTGCCTTGCATACTTCACTTAGCATAGTGGCCTACAGATTCATCCATGTTATTTGTAAATGGCAGTTTTTCCTTCCTTTTAAGATTGAATAATATTTCCTTGCAGATGTAAACCATATTTTCCTCATCCCTTCAGCTGATGATAGACATTCAGTTTGTTTCCATCTCTTGGCTATTTTGAATAATGCTGCAATGAACATTGGAGTGCAGATATTCCTTTGACATATTACTTTTATACCCTCACATACCAAGAAGTGCAATTATTGGGTCATATGATAGTTCTATTTTTTATTTTTTTGAGGAAATTCCATATTAATTTATATTGCCACCAACATTATACAAGAATTTTCTTTTTTCCACATTCTGATAAGAGCCACTTGAACAGGTGTGAGGTGATATCTCATTGTGATTTTAATTTGTATTTTCTTAATGATTATTGATGTTGAACATCTGTTCATAGAAATATGTTGACATTTGTGTAATCTTTTGAGAAACACTAATTCAGTTCCTTGGTCCATTTTTCAAATGGGTTATTCAGTTTATTCCTCTGGAATTGTTTGAGTTCATTAAGTACTTTAGATATAAACCCTTTATAAATTATATAATTTTCAAATATTTTCTTTTATTTTATGTTACCTCCTTCATTCAGATGATTACTTTATTTGCAATGCACAAGTTTTTTAGTTTGATATACCACTACTTTGTTTATTTTTAGTTTTGATACCTGTGCTTTTGGAGTCTTATCTAAAAAATCAATTCCCAGACCAACATCTTGAAGCTTTTCTCCTGTTTCCTTCTATTAGTTTTGCGTTTCACATATTATATTTAAATCTTTAATACATTGAGTTGACCTTTATATATAGTATGAAATAAACATATAATTGTTTATTATATGTGGTATGAAATAAACATATCCAGTTTTTGAAACATCATTTATTGAAGAGATTTTCCTTCCCTTTTTGTGGAATCTTGACATCTTTATCAAATATCAATTGGCTGTAACTGCATGGATTTGTCTTGAGATTGTCAGTTCTGCTCCATTGGTCTATGTGTCTGTTTATGTGCCAGTACTGTGCAGTTCTGATTACTATAGATTTGTAGTAGATTTTGGAACCTGGTAGTGTGATGTCTCCAGCTTTGTTCTTTTCGCTCAGTATCACTTTTTCTACTCAGTATTCGTAGGTTGTGTCCAAAGGGAAGCAGGCCTTACTGTCATGACTGATGCTCATGCTTTAACATCAAGGTAGTTGAATGAATTTCATGTAATCAGCCAGGGTTGCTGGCTGGCTTCCTCAACCACCTCTTGTCAGGCTGGGTCTTTGGCTGTATTTCCAGGCTGCATGGTACTGCTAATTGGACTCTCCAGTTGGGTAAGCCTGCAGATGGGGCTCTGCCACCACCCATGGTCTGTTGGAGTCCCAGACTGCATTCCCTGGCCAAATGGTGCTGTTGGCTGGATTCTATGTTTAAGCAGTACTGCAGAATGGGTTCTACAATTAGTACTTCAGGCTGTGACCTACAGTTCAGCAGGGCCATAGGCTAGGATTTGTGATTGAGCAGGGTCACTGCCTGGGTTCCCTCTTTAGGTGGGGCACTCCATGATTGGTGAGAGCAAAAGCTTTAGCCTATAGAAATGTAGGGCCACAGGCCTTCCTCTGCCCAATCAGGGACTTAGGCTGGGCTCCAAGGCTCGGAAGACATACTATTTGGGCTTCTGGGTTAGGTAGGACAAGAATACTGGTATATGATTGGCAGACATGCAAGATGGCAGGAATGCCTGAGTTGAAGGGCCTTAGGCTGGAGTCTAAGGTTGAGTGTGTCCAGGGGGTATGCTTCACCAAAATATAAGGTCTCAGCTTGCATGCCTGCCTGCCTGGGCAACGTCTTAAGCTTGGCTCTAAGGCTGGCTAGCTGGCTATACAGGAACTCAAGTCAGGTAGAACTGCTAACCATGCTTCTGGAACCAACCATGTTGGTGCTGCGGCAAGGCTGTGTATTACCTGTTTTTTTTGGTTGGGTGCCACGACTGGCAAGAATGTGGTACAACTGGCAAGATCTGTATACTGTTGACTGTGAGCTCTACTGGTCATCATGAGCTCTAATCATCCTTGTTTCTAGCTGACCCCAGGTGGGCCTCTAGTTAAGTACTCCTGATTGTTGGGAAAGTTGGATCTTCTTTCTTCACTCGTGAAACTACATTGTTGTTAGGTGCTATCGGGTCCTATTCACAGCAATCCTATGTACAACAGAAAAAAATACTCCCCAACACTGTGCCATGCCTGGCACTATGTCAGCTTCTTTGCTATTCATAGGATTTTCAATGGCTGATTGTTTTGGGAGTGGGATGCTGAGTCCTTCTCCCATCACTGTGGGTTCTGGGAATTGAACCCAGGGCCTCAGAAAGTGCAGAGCAGCACTCTACCAATGGAGCTGAACCCTACCCAGTGAAACCATAGGCCAGGGGAATTCTCCCATTGTGGCACTCTGACAGCTTCAGTAATTGACAACACCAACAGACTAAAGTCATTCCTTTTCCTTGTCTAGTATAGTGCTTTGTCATTTTTGTGGATCAACAAAGTATTTCAGCCTTATTCATGAATTGTAGGATCTCCACAAAGACTTTCTTTTCTGTGGACAACAGATACTTTTACTTTTTTGAGGGGGACTAAATCCAGGCTCCCTTCTTTTGCTATCTTGCTGATGTCCCAATAGGTATTTTAAAAGCAAGACCATAGTATCCAACAGACCACAGAAATCTCAAAAGTTTACTTTTTAAAAGTAAATATGATTTTGAAACCCAAAATTTTATGGAGCTGGAAGCAAAATTGCTTTAGTCAAACTAAAGTCTGAATACAGTGAATATAGCCAAGACAGCCCTGGGATTGTCCCTGAAGCACTTTTGAAGTGTTCTCAAGCATCACACAAGGTAATGTTGAAATCTCTCAATGAGCTATAGACTTATCCATCAATGACTTCACTGATTCAAATGAATTGCTCTTTAGTGTTTCCTGTTCACCAGTTCCTAAGATAAATAAGGGCCTGTAGTTGTACCACTGTGGCATCTGACCCAGTCAGATCTCAGAAGCTAAGCAGGGTCAGACCTTGTTAGTACTTGGATATGAGCACCAGCCTGGGAACACCAGGTGCCATAGGCTTGGGAGAAGGACCTGGTAACCCACTCCCAAAAAGCATTAAGCCACTGAAAACCCTATGAATAGCAAAGAAGCACTGACAATAGTTTTTCATCTGTTGTACACAGGGTCACTATGAGTTAGACACTGACTCGATGGCACTTAACATCAACAAGATAAATAATCCAATTATGGATTCACTAATTTTCAGTATTTTTATTATTGTGTAGTTATTGCCAACCCATTTTTAAAAAGCTGATTCTAACCTGGCTAATTAGAAATCTACATTGTTCATTCATACCTTAGAATGAACTGAACTTGATGCTCCTAGCTTCTAGTGAAAGTTGCCTGGTAAACATTTCCTCTCTTAGGAGTGGTATAAGAGGATAGATCCTCTTTTAGTAATTGAAAACTAAAGCATGTATTGTGAAGTGGGCTATGGGAACAAAGTTTGATGTTCTGAAATTACCAACTCTATCTTCATGTATGTCCAATCAATAAAAAAATTGCTTATCCTATTGTTTGAAGAAAGAGACACATTTTTGAATAATGTAAAACTAAAGGTATGCTATATTTTGGTAGTTATTTTCCTGGGATCTATTTTGGTGGGTGCTTTCCTGGCATCCCTAAAATTCTACTTATAAGTTTTGGGAATTTCTTGAACTTTGGGTACAGACTTCATTTGTCTATCATGCTCTTAATATCTTACCTGCTGTAATTAACTACTAGTAAAAATTAGCATGCATACTTACATAACTAATAGTTTTTAACATTTAGGAGAACAACAAAATATTAACTGTGATGCTGATCTACTTAAGCATAGAGCTTTGAATGAGTGTTCTTCAATTATCTCAGGGCTTATGTTTAAAGAATTGCTGTGAGTCTCTATTTTATTAAATTGTATTCATCCAGTATAATTCATTGGATTATATTCATCCAAGCTGGAAATGCAAAAAGCTATTTTTTAAAGCATCCTAAAATTCTTGGTTTCTGGCATACCCAACCTCAAATTTTAGACATTGGGAACTGTTCCCAATGATTCTCTATCTTATCCTTTGTTGTACTATAAATGGCTACTTCAATAAAACAGGAAAAATATGGTATATATGGAAACTTATAATCTGATTATATTCCAAAAGATACATGTAATAAGTCTGTCATTACAAAGATGTATCTCTTATTATTGGATTCAAAGCAAAAGTGATATAAGCCACACATCTTTCTCTTGGCTATAGTCATTTTTGATAGCAGAGAAAAAATTAATTTTAAACAAACAACAGTCAAAAGCCAGATAGACACCTCAGAAAAGAACTGTTTTAAAAAAGGGAAAAAAGGTCAATCAAAATGTTAATGTTATTCGGTTTTAAACTCTGATAGAACCATTTTGATTTTCATTGATGTATATGAATGTTACGTTAAGCAATAGCCCTGAATTCTTGCTCATTAACTTCTCTCAGCAACCACCATTCTATTTTTCGAAATAACTTGCTAACTCTGACTTCCATCTGAGATAGTTACTACTTTGGATGACTGAAGATGTGGGAGAGAAAAGAATGTACAATGAGTCCTTTCTCTACAGAGATATTCCAACATTGAAAGTCACCTGCTGAGAAAGTTCCTCTGGCTCACAGTTTCCATCTAAATTACAACAATTTACTTATTCTTTCATGGAGGAGAGAAACAAAAACATATCCTCTAGTTATTTTCTATTATGTAAAATAAATATGACCCAAATGAAGAGAAAAATTTGATCATTTTAGGTATTTCTGATCTTTTGAGAAGTGACACCTTTGCAGATCTATTTATTTATAGGACCAATGAAGTTACTGGCAATAATAAAGGAAGGATTAATCCCATCATTTATCAAATACATACCAAGAAGACATGTAGGGAAAAATAAACTGATGAGGCATACTCTAGCCTCAATATCATCTTCTCATGATATTATTTCTCTAAAGCATTGATATATTAACATCTCATGCAAAATTTAACATATTAAAACAAAGCAAAACCTCCAAATAATATGATTACACTTAGAACAATAGTTTACAAAGTGGTTCATGTGTAATTACAACCACAAGCCTCAATGGCTAGAGTAATTTTGTTGTGACAGAGGACTTTGATGGTATGACAATGAGAAGTAATACCAAGTTCCTCCTTGTCAACCCTATTCATACACCTGCTTCTCTACTTTTCCCTTGCAATGATGATTTACAGGCTATTGATATGCTCTTTTAATGGAGAAAACTATTGAAATTTACTTTCTTGAGCTAATGTGTAAAACAGCTGCCATTCCAAGCTAAGGGTACTAGCAATCACCCCCAAACCAAATTCTCCTCTACAGTAGAAAGATATCTTCATACTGTGCTGCATTATACAGCAATAGCTCTATTGTCTTTCAGTCTCTGGAAGATGAGTTTTGTGAGTGTCTGTCTTTCAAGATTCTAGATCTGTTTGATGATTGTGAAAAGAAGAGAAATACTAAGTATGTGTGGAAACACATCCTCAGTTGTGGAGTTAGATGGTTTTTGAAATGTAATTCAGGTAGGTATGAGACACGTGGGAGCTTGTTGCCTGTGCAGCCACTGCTGTTAAGGATGAAAAGCTGGAAAGGGGGCAGGATGGTGGACAGAAAATGCAAGCTTTCTGTCCCAGAGTACAGGGAAGCCTTGGTTAGGGGTTTGGAACCCACATTGAATAGATAGAAACAATGACAGTTTAGATTGGGAGATAGAGGATGAAGTTGGACGAACACTGAAATCAAGGATTTGGCTTTGGAGGAGCTACACAGAGGACAGTAGCTGGACCACCATTCACCATTTCGCCATCACTCAGACGGAGGATAGAATCCCGGAGACTCAGAGGGGACTTCGCGCACACACCCACAGGACTTATCCCACAGCCTGAGACACTGGGCTGTTGTAGGACCCTCATGCAAAAAAATAGGGATCAGATCCACAAGAGTGGATACACGAGGGTATGGGAAGTGATTGTGGAGGGAACTGGGAAATTGGTGCCACCAGTACACATCCAGAGCCGGGACGTGCCTCCCTCCCTCCTGTTGTGGTAGGACAGTTGTGCAGACTCAATCTCCACAGACATACGCGCACACATACACCTGGATCCCAGACACACCAGAGGTGATCTTACGTCATGCTACTGCACTATGGAGTAGTCTGGGGTCTGCAGAGATGATTGAGCCCCATGCAGACAGAGTGCTCCTTTTTGGCAGCCCTAGCAGCACAATTAGTCACAGAGTAGTTTCCAGTGCCATCGCTGTGCATGGACAGACCTGCTGCAGATTCCCTCTGGGGTGGTTGGATATCATCACACCCACAAGAGGATATGGTTCTCCCAAGTGGTCTCCCAAGTGAGAGGAAAGCCCTGCAATAAAAAAAATTCCGCTATAGCAGCCATATTCCCTCCATGCTATAGGCTTTGGGGCAGAAATCTCTGATTTGGGGAATTGGCACCCAAACTATGTGGGACAAGGAGAACTCCAGGGAGGACCCCACATGTTCCCCTGCCTCTCGAACAATACAATAGACACAGAATATTTCATGGAACAGTCTCTTTGGGCACTCAGTGTCCCACTTAAACCCAGAACATTGTGGGGCGGTCCACTGTATCTACTCAATCGTCAAAAGCTCTATACACTAAGCCAGACTGCTTCTGTGGATTGTGTGAAAACACCTGAGTTCTGTAGGGAGCACTGCTTTCTGCAGTATTGACTTCACCTGGTGGAACCGGTTGTCCAAAGTTCAGATTCCACCTGCAAGAACATAAAAGGGCTTTTTTTTTTTTTTGTATGGAGGTTTGAACCCAGAGTCTTGCACCTGCTTGCTTTGTAGGTGCTGGACTGCCACGCTGTGCCCCCAGCCCATATTTTTTTTTACTTTTTGAGACAGGGTCTCACTGGGTTGTGCAGACTGCCTCTGACCTTGGGCTTGCAATCCTCCTGCCTCTGCCCCCCAACCACTGGGATTGCAGGTGTGCAACACCACACCTGGCTGCAAGTGTTTTTATATGTGTGTGGGAGTGTGTATGTGTTTTTTTTTTTACTTTCGATTTGTATTCCTTTCTTCTTTTACTCTCTTCCCTTTTTCTATTCTCCTTCTCTTTTTCTTAAGCTATATATGTGTCTTTGTTTTAATTATTTTACCCTTAAGTCTTAACTTTAATTTTAATTTTGACAGTAATTTCTATTAGCCTCTGTCCTCTACCTCCTCTTTCCCCCTCTTCTGTCACCAGATCGCCCCCTTTCTCACCCCACAGAAGAGAAACAAAATCTATCACCTCCCTAGCACCTAGCCCTTTTGAAGTTGGGCTGGTGGACAAAGAGAGAACAACAGACCAAAAATCTGAGAAAATACCCAGCTTATAAGCTCAAATAGGCTGTATTTAGCTCAGTGGGTAGATTGCTGCACTGCAGTCTCTGAAGTCCCAAGTTCAATTCCCAGCACTACAAAAAATGGGAGAAGGGCTTGGCAATCCACTCCCAAGGTAGTCCCAAAACAGTCAGCCATTGAAAACCCTATCAGGGTCACTATGAGTTGGATACCAACTCAACAGCACCTCAGAACAACAACAACAATAAGCTCAAATAAGCATCAGAGATTCAGCACCACACAATCTCAAAGGAGGGAGAATCTCAACAGAGGGAGAAGTTTGCGCACACAGGAGAGAAGAATTCTATTTCCCAGACCATATTATGGGCAAACAAAGTAAACCTACAAAAAATACAAAAGGGCAGGATGGATCTGAAGGCTCCACAGATCAAAGCCCCCCAACAAATAATTCCAAGGACTCTCAATTCTTAGAGATCTCTGATTTGGAATTCAGAGTCATGGTTATAAACATGCTAAGAGAAATTAAAATGAATACTACAAGCACTCTGGAAATCCTTGAAAAGAAGGTATCTCACTTGGAATCCGTTCTATCATCCCAGTTAGAAATGATAAAGAAGAACTAAGATTCTCTCATTGAAACTCAATCCAAGTTAACTGACTTGAACTCAGTTAAAGAATCCTTTTCATCAACATTGGATGAATCTGAGCTGAGGATTTCCGATTCTGAGGATGCCATAAATGAACTTAAATACAAACAGTCAGAAATGGAATCAATGATAAACGTATTAAAAACAGATTTCCAGGAGAACTCACACAGAATGAAAAAATGAAACTTAAGAATTCAGGGCATCCCTGAAGGAGAAGAAAGATCCACCAGAGGCCTTCAAAATCTAGTAAATGATACCCTTAAGGAAAACTTCCCAAAGGTAATACAGGAAATGGATATATACACTACTGAAACATTCAGGACTCCTTTGAAGGCTGACTTAAGTAGATCATCCTCGACACACATCATTGCTCATATGCTGTCATTAGAGACCAGGGAAGCTATCCTGCAAGCAGCAAGACAGAAACCCCTTATTACTTATGAAACAAAACCTATTAAAATTACTGCATACTTCTCCATATCAACATTGATAGCTAGAAAGGAATGCACACAGGTGATTCAAATCCAAAACAAAAAACAAACAAAACAAAACAAAACAAAACAAAAACTCCAGCCAAGACTAATATATCCAGCAAAATTATCTTTCATATAGTTGAAGAGTATAAGACATTTAATGACATTGAAGCTTTTAAATCATATGCAAGCACCAAACAAGCACTGGAGAAGACTGTAAATCAATTACCACATCCAGGAGAGTTAAGACAACCCTATAAAGGAAATCAAAGAACTGGTTAGCTAAGACGAATGCAACCCAAGAAAGGACCAAAGCAAACATGATTCACAAATCAGTAACAGGTAATGATTAGATATATAACAATAAGTGCTACTCAATAATCACTATTAATGTAAATGTTCTTAACTGGCCAATTAAGAGACAGGCTGGCTAACTGCATGAAAAAACACAAACCATCAATATGTGGTATTCAAGAAACTCATCTAACTCACAAAGATTGGAATAAACTGAGAGTTAAGTGCTGGAAAAATGTATAAATAGCAGGGGAGGAACAAAAGAAAGCAGGTATTGCAATTCTAATTTCAGATAGATTAAATTTCATTCCAAAACTGATTAGAAGAGACAAAGGAGGACATTACATTTTAATACAAGGAATAATTGATCAAGAATCAATAACTTTCCTAAATATTTATGCCCCAAACACAGGGGCACCTAGCTTTATAAGGCAAACCTTATGGAATATAAAGAACTTTATTGGACCAGAATCAATAATAATGGGAGACTTCAATACCCCACTTTTATCAAGAGAAAGGTCATCAAAATGAAAAATCAACAGAGAAACGTCAAATCTAATCTCCACCCTAAACTAGTTGGACCTCACAGATATATACAGAATATTTCATCCACATGATGAGGAATACACATTCTTTTCAGCTCCACATGGTACATTTTCTAAGATAGATCATATACTTTAGTTCATAAGAACTCCCTAAAAAATACAAAAAAGTAGATATTATCCCCTGTTCCTTATCAGATCATAATGGGATAAAATTGGAGCTCAAGAGCAAGTATAATTCCAGAAACTTTACAGAATCATGGAAACTGAATAATGCTCTGCTGAATGACTAATGGATCATTGATGAAATCAAATTGGAATTTAAAGAATTCCTACAATCAAATGATGATGAAAACACACCATACCAACACATATGGGATACAGCAAAGAAAGTTTTAAGAGGGAAGTTTATAGCATTAAGTGCCTTCATCAATAAAGTAAAGAAGAGCCAAATAAATGACCTAATGATGCATCTTAAGACACTAGAAATCCAACAAAAAATTAATCCTAAAAGGAACACCCAAAAGGAAATTACAAAAATAAAGAGAGAAATATCTCAAGTAGAATTCAAAGAGATAATTCAAAAAATTAATAAGACTAAGAGCTGGTTCTTTGAAAAGATTAATACAATAGACACCCCTCTCGCTAACCTCATCAAAAAGAAAAAGAAAAAAATCTAACAGAGTACAGATTATAAAAGACAACGTGTCCATAACCACCGATTTCAATGAAATACAGAAAATTGTCAGGGATTACTATGAGAGACTGTATTCCCAAAAATATGAAACTGACTTAAACAAGCCTATTACATATACAAAAATAGAAAAGGTAATTAAAAGTCTCCCAACAAAGAAGAACCCAGGTCCTGATGGATTCACAGCAGAATTTTGCCAAACTTTTCAAGAGATATAGTACCTGTTTTCCTCAAATTATTCCAAAAAAAAAATAGAAAAGGAGGGTACACTCCCAAATTCATTCTATGAAGCTACCATCACATTGATACCTAAACCAGGAAAAGATTCATCTAAGATAGAGAATTATAGACCCATCTCCCTTATGAAACTAGATGCAAAAATATTTAATAAAATTCTGGCAAACAGAATCCAGCAGCATGTGAAGAAGATTATTCACCATGACCAAGTGGGATTTATACCACAGATGCAAGGCTGGTTTAACATAAGAAATCAATTAATGTAATCCAGCATATCAAGAAACTAGCAAACAAAAACCACATGATCATCTCAATTGATGCTGAAAAGGCCTTTGACAATGTGCAACCCCTTTTCATGAAAAAAAAAAAAAAACGCTGGAGAAGATAGGTATAACAGGTAAATACCTTAACTTCATAAAAGCCATTTATGACAAACCTACAGCCAACATTATATTAAATGGAGAAAAATTGAAACCATTTCTTCTTAGATCTGGAAAAAGACAAGAATGTCCTCTCTCTCCTATTCTATTCAACATAGTAAGTGAAGTCCTGGCCAGGGCAATCAGACAAGAGAAAGAAATCAAATGGATACAGATTGGCAAAGAAGAGGGCAAATTATCCTTATTTGCAGATGATATGATCTTATACCTGAAAGACCCCAAAACCTCAACCAGAAAACTGTTACAACTAATTAACTCCTTCAGCAAAGATGCAGGCTACAAAATTAACACACAAAAATCAATAGCTTTTCTTTACACCAATTCCAAACAGGAAGAGAAGGAAATTTCAGGAAAAATATCATCCATGATAACCCACCAGAAAATTAAATACCTTGGAATCAATCTAACCAAAGACCCTTCAGATCTCTACAAGGAAAGTATCAAAACATTAAAGAAAGAAATAGCAGAGGACACTGAAAAATGGAAAGACCTCCCCTGCTCCTGGATAGGGAGAATTAATATAGTAAAAATGGCTATCCTACCAAAAGCAATCTATAAATTTAACGCAATACCCATTAAAATTCCACTGACTGAGTTTAAAGAAATAGAAAAAATGATCCAAAAATTCATATGGAACCACAAAAGACCACGTATAGCCAAAACACTTTTAATCTATAAAACTAATCCAGGTGGAATCACAATCCCTGATTTCAGGCTATACTACAGGACAGTGGTTAGAAAAACAGCTTGGTACTGGCACAAAAATAGGCCCAAAGACATCTGGAACAGAATAGAAGACCCAGATATACCTCATCACACCTATAGCCACCTGATTTTTGACAAAGGAGCAAAGCAAGTAAACTAAAAAAAGGACAGCCTCTTTAACAAATGGTACTGGGAAACATGGTCATCCGCATGCAGAAAAATGAAAGCTGACCCACATTTCTCAATAAGCATGAGAGTCAACTCAAAATGATAAAGATCTCAACACAAAACCAGAAACTTTAAAACTTATAGGAGGCAAGATAGGGAATACACTCCATCATATAGGCATAGGAAAGTATTTCCTTAATAGGACTCCAATTGCTCAAGAAATTGCAACAAGAATAGATAAATGGGATTACATGAAATTAAAAAGCTTCTGCACAGCAAAAGAAACAATTAACAGAGTCAAGGAAACCCCCATGGAATGGGAAAAAATCTTTGAATTTTATACATCAGATAAAGGTATAATTACTAGAATTTATAAAGAACTCAAGAAAAAAATCTCCCCAAAAAACAAATAACCCAAGACACAAATGGGCAAAGGAACTGAGTAGACGGTTTTCAAATGAAATGAAGAGGCCTGTAAAGCCATGAAACACATGAAAAAATGCTCAGTATCCCTAGATATTAGGGAAATACAAATTAAAACAACTTTGAGATTTTACCTTACCCCAGTAAGAATGGCCAAGATCAATAAAACAATAACAACAAATGCTGGCGAGTTTGTGGGGAAAAGGGAACACTCTTACATTGTTGGTGGAGCTGTAAATTGGTCTAACCACTGTGGAAATCAATATGGAGGTATCTTTAAAAAACTGAAAATAGATCTACCTTATGACCCATCCATAACACTATTGGGAATTTACTCAAAGGGAGATGGGTCGTCATACCACAGAGACACCTGCATCTCCATGTTCAATGCAGCACTTTTCACAATAGCAAGGATATGGAACCAACTAAAGTTCCCTTCAACAGAAGACTGGATAAAGAACTATGGTACATATACATAATGGAATACTACTCAGCAATCAAGAAAAATGAAATAAAGACATTCGCAGCAAAATGGATGGAATTAGAGAAAATTATTTTAAGTGAATGAACACAAGCTCAGAAAGAGAAACACCACATATTCTCACTCATATGTGGGAGCTGAATCAAAATTATAAGAAGGAAAAATCCTATTCAAATGTCAAATCAAAATAAGAAGAAAAAGTAAAAGATAAGAATGGTGTCAATATAAATGGTCTAGAAATTGCATACAATTGTTCTGACAAGATAAAAACAAAGTTCACTACAGGAAAAGTTTCTATCTTAAACAGAATTGGAACCCAAGCACATATAGAAAAATATTACCAAGTAAATGATAGAGAAAACTTAGATGTGGAGGGTGGGATTGGGGGGAAGCATATAAGAGGGTAAGGGGGAAGCTACATGAATAATGTACATCAAAATGCATATATGGAAAGTCACAATGAAAAGCATGTCAGAATGAATCACATTAAGGTGTACATTAAAAATTTCCAATTAAGAAAAAGGATGAAAAACTGTTCATCAATACAATTGTATTGATTGGTTTCTCTTTTCTTTTTCAGCTCTTTAGGATCAGAGTAGATCTATGTTACCTGGAAGAGCATTTGGTAAAAAGTACCTTTATCCTTCTCTCTGTAATGAGCATTCTTTCTAGGCTCAAAAATTCAAAACCAAACAGAAGGCCATCTTGCTAACCAAAAGTGTGGACTATGTACCAGGTATATCAGTAACACAGAACTTACTAGAAATGTCGAGCCATGGGCCCTCCCCTAGACCTGCTGAATAAAAATCATATTTTAACAGGGTTCCAAGGTGTTCTCTATTCATGTAAAATTTGAGAAGCAATGTCTTAGAAATGATCTCATTGTTTCCTTTCCTTTCAGCAGGAGAAAAACAAGTTATTTTCCATGTCCTAAGTCACACAAAATGATTGGTTAATTGCCAGAAAAATGGGGACTGGAACTCTGAGGTTGCAGTTTAACCAATGCCTTTATAAACAAACAAGCCTAATTCAAATTAAAGATGTGCCACATACTAACCATGATTTTAAGCATGACACGTACTATGACTTCTTATCAGGACAGCCTTCTCTTCTCTGAAGTGGAAAAAATTTAGCTAGAATTCTAGAAACAAATAATCTAACCAGGTGCAAAATAAATAAGGAAAATGGAAAATGGTGAATATGTGGGTTTATGAATCCCTATATTGCAAGGTGGTTGCAAAAGTCACAAGAGGTGATGCATGTGAAAACTCACAGTACAACCCAGGTGCTTTCCTGATTCCCAATCCCGGTACTTCCTTGGATATAGAGCTTTCTCCCAATAAGAAAAACGTAGATTTCACCAGTGGCTCTTTGGGACCATAGCTGGCAAAGGACACCCAAGATTGAGAGCAAGAGAAACAAATAAGAGGACTCACAACAGCATCCTAGCTTCCTGGGGGGGAAGAAGGGGTAGAGGTTAGACTGTGTTTTGCAGGTCTTTTCATTTCCTGAATGAATGATTCCAAGCACAGATCTGGAATAATTCCCAGGATCCAAATGAGAGAAGATCTAGAAAATTCCATAGGAATGAGAGGGAATTCCTCTGCATGGAAGAGTGGCATATATCATCTTGGCATGCAGGATTGACTCATACTCAATTCATCCCACACACAGTTATACAACTTCTGGTATAGGACAGACACCGTGTTCCTGACTAATACAAACACTGCCTCTAACAGCTCACTCTATGGAAGAAAAGAATACACACCATAACAAAATAAGATCCTATGCTCTTGTGCAAAAATTAAAGGAATGTACAAAGTACTCTTGGAGCACAGAAGGATCTTGGATGGGTTTTCAGGGAAAGTTTTGCAAAACAGTTACATTTGATTGGAGACTTACTAGAAGTTGGCATTATAGTAGAGGAAAGCCTAAACAATGGTTGTGCAGATACTTCATACTTCTCCTAATCTCCCCCATTCCATTGTCTCTCTCTTCCCTCCATCTCTGCTTCTGCTCCTTTTCCTCTCCTTTCAACTGATACACTTAGAAATTTCATCCCAAAGAATATTAGGAAACACTTTAGCCTGTTGTATCTTTTAGTTGGAAGGGCTGAAATCAGAAATGGTGAGACCAAGATGTAGGTACAGCTTATTTCTATCTCTGTGGATAAATGAGAGGAAGTATATAATAAGCTTATTTTAGCCAAATCTCAGATTTTAACTGAACTCATGTTCAGTTGTGTGAGCTACATCAGTATGTGCGCAGCTCTGTCTTTGACTCTTCTCCAGCTTGTAGATGTCTATCTCCCACTCACAAAGAAGGCTTAAGAAATCCAAATTATGTGCCAAACCCAAAATTCATTTTAAGTGACAGCCCAAATATTTTAATTTAGAGGAAAGGAGATCATTTACACAGCTGCAAGTTCAATTAATAAATTCTAAAGGTCTGTTTTGTTGGATCAAAAATAAGTAAAAAATAAAGCATCATTACACAAGCAAAATTCCCCTCCAGTTTCCACCAGAAGAATTATTATACAGCTCACCTTAAGTCTCCTTAGCTTACATTTATTTTAATTTGTGTGCAGTGATGCCTTCTGCTTTATAATCAGTTCATAGAAATTAACATGTCACAAATTATTTGTTTTGGTGGTACTTGGGGGTTGAACCATCATGTCCAGCATAAATTCTTTTTCAGCTTTTGCTTATAAGATTTAAATCCTTATATGCAACATTTATCATTTTATTTTACACATCCTAAATATTTTGTCAACACCAACTAAAATACTATCCAAATTGAGTCTTTAATATTAATAATCTGGACTCCTCCACAAAATATATCATATATATTATTTTTTACTTTACCAATAGGAAACTTTTCTGGCTCTGTCTTCTTCATGGAAATTACACTACCAGTATATTAATATATAGACTTTATTTGGTAAGCTTCATAAGGTTATTTATAAATTTGGATAAAATATAGATAAGCAATACTCACAAAAGTAAAACTGGGTCATGAGACAGTACCAACTGATTTTGAAAGCTAAATTCTTAGTGCTATTTTTCACATTCTCTCAGATTATGCATTATTAAAAGGAGTCTTGTGAGTAATTTAAAACAAACATACAGTTATCTTAGATTCATTAATTCTGTCTCTTGTTTTTTTTTGTTCTTTTGAGACAAGGTCTCACTACGTAGCCTATTTTTGCCGGAAACTCACCATATAGCCCATGCTGGCCTTGAACTCAAGATCCCCTGCTTCCACCCTTCCAAGTACTGGAATTACAGGTGTGTGCCACCCTGGCCAAACCTTATAGCAGTCTCCCTATGGGGGAAATCAAAGCCCAGTCTCCTGCATGATAGTCAGGGATTCTCACCACTATACTAACAAGGAAGACATTTTTCTCTCTGAATTTAATATGAACTAGTACCTTATCAACATATCTCTACAATTCAAATGTGGTACCCGAATACATTCCATACATTCCTTTTTGTCAGTTTGGTGATGACAATCTATACTTTTTATGCAAGTTCAAGTAAATATATTAAATAGTAACTGACAATGAGAAAAGAATCTATACTCTTATTATATAAATTATTAACAAATGTAATGTAACTGAAAGTTTTTCTAGTTTCTAAAATGTAAATGATAAAAAATGAACTTAAAAGTTATTAATAATTTCATAATTTCATTAGAAGCATTTTTTTTAGAGAAAAGCAGTTGTGGCTAGACATCAAGTTTGGGAAAATCAAAGCAAAAGAAATATGTTGAAATCAATCTATCAAGCACCTAATTAGAAAAAAGAATGATTGAACTAGAGACTATAAAGTACTCTGATTTTATGTTAAATCAATTAAGTCACCATATAATCAACAATTACTGAGGGATGGGATATTAGTTCAATGATAGAGTGTTTGCTTAGCACACACAAGGCCTTGGGTTTGATTCCCAGGTCCACAATAAATAAATAAATTTAATTAAATAGAATAATTGCTACTTCAGTCTCTTTGACTATCACATACATCCATGAATTATTTCAAAACCAAACTCCACTATGCTATTCACAAAAGCACATGGTATAAAATTGAGTTGAAACTTTAAGTCAGTAAGACTTAAGGCGAAACATCTGAAATGGTGATCGTGATTTCTTTTTCTCTAGTGAATCAATACTTTTCACCTAGCATGTGTATTACTTGAAAAGTATACTACTTGAAGTAAGAACTGAGGCCTGTGTCAAAAATCAAAAGCGAAGGAAGAGCAATACTTAGATAATTATTGAGTAGGACCTAGGGGCTTGATGTATTCAAATCATCACTTCAAATTTATTTCTGCTTCCCCATGTATCACTGGCCATTTTCCACCATGTCTCCTCCCACTGCACTATCCACTCCTGGGGATATGCGTAAAGCTTAGCAGTTTTCTGAGAAGAATTAATGCATTTCTATACCTCTATTTTTATGTATGATTCTCCTTTGACTAAGCTGCTAACCTGATGCATTCTCACTTACCTATTCCTTCCCTCCCTAGAAAACTCCTTATTTTGTCACTGCTAGCTCAGGCATCCTTGTTGCTGTCCCACTGTGGCTTCTGATCCTGTCAAATCTCAGAAGCTAAGCAGGGTCGGGCCTGGTTAGTACTTGGATGGGAGACTACCTGGGAACACCAGGTGCTGTAGGCTTAGGAGAAGGACCTGGCAACCCACTCCCAAAAAACAATGTGCCACTGAAAACCTATGAAGAGCAGAGAAGCAGTAACAATACTGTTACACCTGTTCTTTGTAGGGTTGCTATGAATTGGACACTGACTTGACAGCATCTAACAACAAGAACAAAGCTCAGGCATCATTTTCTCCATGGAGTTTTTGTCTCTCCATGGATGAGCACTTGCTCAGGCAGAGGACACCATCTTCCATTACTTGTTTTCCTTCCTTTTATTGTCTGTCAGCATTTTCAATAGAGACATTTTCTTGTACCTTTAGACCTTTTTTCTTTTCTTTTTATCCCCTTTTTGTTAAAAAAATCAGCATTTATTTATTTATTTGTACAAATAATTC
>VMDO01027409.1:0-25303 GCA_007922755.1 Pedetes capensis
TATATATATACATATGGTCTGGGATTTGGCTCAGTATGTAGAGCACTGCTCTGCAGTCCCTGAGGTCCCGAGTTCAATTCCCAGCACCACAAAAATGGGAGAAGGGCTTGGCAATCCACTCCCAAGGCAATTCCGGAAACAGTCAGCCATTGAAAACCCTATGAGGGTCGCTATGGGTCGGATACCGACTCGACGGCACCTAACAACAACAACAATATATACATATATGTAAAATATATAAAATTTTATTACTCAAACTTATCCAAACTTGAAGATTCAATTTTTAGTAACTTTACTCAAAATTTCCAGCCTAAAATTCATTAATACAATAACTAGTTGTTGATTAATGGGCTGGCAATTTGTGGCAAGTAGTAAATGATAATTGGTTATAAAACTTTAATTTTAATTAAAGCTGCTTAAATATCACATATAGGTAGTTACCATGCCCAAATACATTATATTTATGACTGGATTAATATAAACAGTGGTAAATGCATATATAAGTATAGTGATTAGAATTTATAATACATGACAATGAAGTAGCAAGTGCTTATTAGAGAATAATTTTGAGGAAATTAGTGTAATATTGTCTCTAGTAATATCACTGGCCAGAAATAAATGCTATTTGGTATTTTTAAGCCTTCCAAAAACAATTATATTGTCCAGATAAAGTGATGCTTTATACACTTTCCTATACCATTATGTCTTGCTTTTTTGACCCAACATTTTACTACAGATATTTTCTCATAATCAAAAAATTACTCATTGAGGGGTTGGGATGTAGCTCAGTGGTAGAGCACTTGCATAGCACACATAGGGCCCTGGGTTCAATCCCCAGCATTACAAAAAATAAAAAGAATTATTCACTTATGTATTTTAAAAAATAATATTGACATCCAGCACAATCTGACAGGTAAAGAACTTGGAAGTTGTCACTACCATTGTTACAAAAAGAAGAAGAAGGGCACACTGCTAACTTGAAACCTGGAAATACAGATTTATCCAGATTGACATCCAGGTCTGCTTCCTTGGAATGAGGCTTCTGGGGCAGGAAACCCACAGGGACACTTAACGATCATCTTGACTAATTACTGGAAGCTGAAGGCAGAATAGTATGTGAGTGATAAATTCTTGGTAGTCCTCATGTTTAACATGAAATAATCATGTCTGATTCTCATAATCAATGTCCCCTTTTGAATCTAAGAGGAAGAACGAAGAGTAATTATTATGACACAGTCCTGAAGACGTCTCTATAACAAATGTACATGTTCCACAAAACCGCTTTGCCAGAGCATCATCCTACTTAGGAGAATGTTATTCTTCTAGCTCTACCCCATACTCTTCCAGCCTTCCTACTTCACCTATGTGGGAGAAACCCATATTTAACTTTCATCAAAACCTCAGAGACCAGGAATCCTGTAGCAGGGAAAAATAGTTTGGGTGAAGTAGAGGGAAAATCTATACATGAGAAATAGCTGTGAGTCTAAAAGCCCCAAGATACATGATCACTAAAACTTTTGAGTTTCAATGGAAACAGAGAATCTTCCTTTTCCCATATGCTTCAGTATCACAGTAGGACTTTAGCATAATAAAAGTTGATTTCAACTGAAAGTTTTAAGACACTACTCCCTCAGGAAGATTCCTTAGGGAAACCCAAAATCAGGAGGGGAAACAGAAAATGTTCAGTAGAGGAAATTAAAGACTCTGGCACATATAGCAGACAAATATTAAAGTTAACTCAACTACTAAATATATTAATAAAAGTCCTGACATTAGAGTTTATCTACCAACTTTTATATTATCAGGATAGCTTATCTACCTCTCATCAAAAAACTGTCACTTCAAAAGCAAACAAAACATAATGTACAAAGATAAAACAAATACCATAACCTGACCCAGATTTTATAAATATGTTAGAGTTATTAGAAAATTTATAGTAACAACTAATATGTTAAGGGTTCTAAATGAAAAGGCATACAATATGTAAGAACTAATGGGTCATGTAAGCACAGAGATGGAAACAATGAGAAAGAATCCAAATGAAATTTTAGAAACCAACAAGAGTATGATTAAAAATAAGTATTAACAAAATAAAAATTCCTTTGATGGGCCAATTAGTAGATTTGACAGGGCTGAGAAAATAATCATTGAGCTTAAAAACTGGCCAGTTAGAAACTTTCTAAACAACATACAAGAACTGAGACAACTTTACATTGCCATAGATTAATTTTTAAATTGAATACTATTAAATGTGCTTGTATTTTTCCAATCCTTAATTTTTATTCTTTTTGAATTATTTGGTTTTGGTATATCATTTAAAATTTTTGTGTTTTGATGACAGAGTTTCCAATTCAATTTGAAAACATGTTATGATGCATTATTATTAACTATGATCACTATATTATAGATTAGGTTGCTGGAACTTGTTCATTTCTAACCGAAAGTTTGTACAATTTGACCAACATTTTGCCTTTTCTCCAACCCTCAAGTCTGTGATAATCTTCACTCTACACTGGGAACATGAGCTTGACTATTCTGAGAGTCCACATATAAGTGATATCATGCAATACTTTTCTTTCTGTATTTGGCCTATTTTATTTAGCATAAGATCCTACAGGTTCATGCATGTTCTTCCAAATGGCAAGATTTCTTTCTGTTTTAAGATTTCAGAGAGTTCTTTATTATTACTATCTTTGCAACAAATGCTAGAAAGTTTCTGTTAACCTAAATTTTTTAAGAAATCAGAAGATTTTAATCTAATGATCATGTTTTCATTGTCATATTTTTCAAAGTGCTCATCTAAATGACATGTATGTTTACATGGAGTATTTTCTTTCTTCATATTATGTCATTTCATTACGCATCAAGAATTACTGAATAAATAAGAATGAAGTGAACTTCATCTAATGATATCTGACAAGAGTGATAACATGCTGTTCCTTTAAATTATGGTTAATAGATATAAATATGCTGATTACATTATAACTAATTATAAAGTGTATAACACAAAATACTAAATTAAATCAAATCTAATTAATCAATTTAAATTATTAACTGTAATAAAATTAATGTAATCATAGTAGTCACTTGAAGAAGGCCCCATTTACATTTAAATTGCTAAAAGTGAAAGAATAATTCTTCATAGATTTTAGGAATAAAGACAGAGTGATCATTTAAATAAGCTTTTAAAAATATCTCTATGAAAAGTGCATTTTGAAATTCCATGTCTGTGTAGGCTATACGGGAAAAGTGAAGTTCTTCTTTCCTTGAAATAAGTTAATGTTTTGAAAAAATAAATGTAGGACTTCATCTGCTTTAACCACCATCACACATATGTATACATACACACAGATATACACACATCATCTAAGCACTCAGAAAATCTAAGGGATTATTTAATTTTAAAATTCAAGAGGCTTAAAAAAAACTAGTAATAGAATTAATGCTTATATTGAGACAAAATTAACCATATTGTATTATGTGTATGCACTTTCATAACTGGTAGTCACCATGAATTTCACTTGGCTTTGGGACCAACTGACATTCTTATTTAGGCAAAACTAAGCCACTGAATGTGCATACAAGTACGATTATTCTATCTAAATGCACAGCCTAAGAAATGAATATCTTTATAAATATATTCTCAACCATCACAACTAGTGTTGTTGTTGTTAGGTGCTGTCGAGTCGGTATCCAACTCATAGCGACCCTCATAGGGTTTTCAATGGCTGTTTCGGGATTGCTTTGGGAGTGGATTGCCAGGCCCTTCTCCCATTTTTGCGGTGCTAGGAATTGAACTTGGGACCTCAGAGGCTGTAGCGCAGTGCTCTACCCACTGAGCTAAATCCCAGCCCTTTACAACTAGTGTTAGAAACATCAAATCACATTTCCTTTAGACAATGCTCTGGAGTGAGGACTTAAACTCTATATTTGTAATCTTATTTAACTGGACTATTACTGTAACACTGAGCGTGTCCACTCAGAAATAGATATTAAATAAATCTTTTGCCTTTTAGCAATAAATATTAAATGATGAAAAGCAATGTCAGAAAATTGTTGAAAATTTAACCAAGAAATTTGTAGTAACTTTTTTTTTTTGAGACAAAGTTTTGCTACGTAGACCTGGCTGGCTGACCTGGAACTCACTACGTAGACAAAGCTACCCTCAAACTTGCTTCTATCCTGCCTCGCTCTTCCAAGTGCTGGGACTGCAGGTGTGAGCTACCCTACCTCACTTATGTACTCTGGTATTCAATTAAGTATAGCAATGCTTCTATATCCCGTGGGAGTCTACTTCTTGCTTCACTTTCATTATAAAGAAGAAAAAACGGATTTTATAATTAAACAGATCCAAACTAATGTTAAATCTTAACGGTTTTCTTTTTCTGAATTATTTAAGGGAACAAAATTTATGTAAAAACTACTCTATTTCTTAGAAACTTTAACACCAAAATTGTTCTAGACTTTGGTTTGACTATCTGAACTCTGGCATAGAGTGACAAGTTGTGCAGGGACTATGACCGGAAATCTTAAAGGAGTGAATGATCTAGAAGTTGAAATATATTAAGGGTAATCTTCAAATCCAAATCTAATAACTTAAGCACGCAATAACTAGAAAGATTCCCAATTACATTCTTACAGTTTTTTATTCAACTATAGTGATTCCACAGGTATTCTACACTGAGACAATATTTGGCTAACTTAAATTTGCAGAGGGTATACCCAGTATCAAAGGTACAATGTGTTCATTACAGCCTAAAAAAAACAAATGAAAAGAAACAGAAAAACTTTAGGCCTGTTAAATGTTTGATATTTGATCTTTCTGATACTTGACTAACATTTTATTGTATGATTAAGATAATAGGCTCATCTCAAACACAATATTCATATTTTGACATAAGGGTAAAACATATGTATGCATATATTTGTCTAAGTAAAAATGAGACAAGTTTGTGGCATTTTCAATAAACCTGCTTAAAATATATAATCAATTGTATTGTGCAGTAAAAATAAGAAAACTATAGAACAACTTTCTGCATATTATTCTGATACACACGCACACAGATTTATTAAAGCAATGTAGTACTCAAAGACACTGACTTTAGCACAGACTGGTTTAAGTTCAAAACCCAATTATCCAATTATTTATTGTATAACCTCAATTTCCTCTTAAGTGGAATGGTAAAATAGACATTCATAATTATTTTATGAAAGAAATTTTTTTAACTGAATACTTTTTCTACCCAAAATGAAAATCAGGTTAGGTGTGATGATGCACACCTGTAATCCCAATTCTCAGGAAACAGAGGCAGGAGGATTGCTATAAGTTCATGGCCAGCCTGGCCCATATGACAATATCTTGTTTAAAAAAGATCTTCAATATGGATGTGAATACAACCTTTATATTTTACCAATAATCGACAGGACAAGTTAATTAAGTTTATTTTACATTTATTAAATGTATATTGTTAGAAAGAGGCCAATATCTCATGAACTATAATGTCAGAGATGTTTGCATATGCAGATATAATTTATGATCAAGTAATACATTCATGACCAAGAATATTCATTATAAAATACAGCTATATCCTGTGATATTGAATAATAATAATACTCTAAAATAAGCATTAATGATAATAAATATTAGAGCTACTTCAAATATAGGGCTAACGTAATTATTTCTATGTGACTGAGGTTGACATCATAGAGGATACTCATTAAAATTAACAACTACAAGTTGAGAATTGACAGATTTTAATACACAGGAAAATAAATGCCATATACATCACCTTCATTTTTCATAGTCCTCAACTTTATATTTATTTCAAATAACAACACAAAATAAATATATCATTTTATCTTGACTAGCAAATAAAATTCCAATAATAAAGATAAAACAAAATTTTCTTATAATTTTTGAAAACCTAATGGTCTGTGATCTTTGGTTTGAAAAACAAAACAAATACAGGTAAATTTAAAATGGAAGGTCATTGAAATTTTAGTCACATTTAAAGAACCATGGTGCCCACATGCTTTGATTTATGATGAATAATAATTATTATTGAAGTCTTGTGAAAATACTTGGTATTTCACATAAGAAGATTTCCTGTGCTGAGATATTAAGTTGTCTATTAATTTGTCTTTGAAATGCATCCTGTGCAAGATGTGCTCTGAAATTTTTCTAAATTAATCGGGTCTCTTGAACGTGCAGATGAAAATGTTTTTATAATGTATTACATTAAAGAGACAGAATGATTTTAGGTACCTAGCAAGCCTGTGATAACTTGTTTTATTATCTATTGATTAGTACAATATGAAAATAATTATTCGGCTTCTTAATTCTCCTGTGCACCACATCTATGTAAATGGGACCAACATCCATTCAGTCACATATACCAAAACCATTTGGTGTCATTTATTCTTTTCTTTTTTGTTGGGGGGTGGGTGGATACTTGAGGGTTGATCTCAGGGCCTCACATATATATATATGGTAAGTGCTCTACCACTGGGCTCATTTTTAATTTTTCTTTAGACAGGGTCTTACTAAATTACTAACTCTGCCTCTGGCCTAGAACTTGGGATCCTCCTGACTCTCCAGTTGTTGGGATTACAGGTGTGCACCACCATGCAGGCTCTTGGTGTTATCTTTGATTATTCCATTTTCCTAATGTTCTAATCCAATCTATGAGAAAATCCAATAGACTCTGGCTCCATAATAATCAGAAAATCCACTCCTTTCCAATTTCACTATTAGTTCTCAACTGAATGACTTCAATATTCTCCTAAATAATATTCCATTCTCAATTCCCAACATGCCAAATAGAGTTACTATTTAAATTTTAAACCACATCTTGAGCAATTCCGAATTTACAAATTAATATTTTCCTGTTATTATGGAATAATTGCAAACTCACATTTTTGTCTTATATTTTACATAAAGTGGCCTCCAATGTTATCTCATGCCAATCTACATATCATTCAAGAAATTACACCAAACATTATTGTTTCTTCCATTTTTCGAATGTGGTTAATTTAACCCTCTTACTGATTCCTCCCTCTAAACTTTAAATAAATGGTCTCTTCTATTCATCCAATTCTAGATCAACTGAACCTTTTCAAATGATTTATTGTCAATTATATTCATGAAAAAATATCTATTTGTATTGCTTCTTTGTATTATTTTTCAATATAGTTAAAAGAATCCAATCTGTCCTGTTCAGAACTATAGAGAATTCAACTACTACATAGAAAGCTCTCAATAAAACTTTGAATGAACAAAGCCATATATAATGCCAACTTGCATAGGAAGGCATTAGATGGCACAAGAAAGAAAAAAGGCCCTACAGTGGCAGACACATTAGTTTAGTGACTATACAATCAAATTCAAATAGTCATATAAGTTGTAAATCATTTATCTTGTTTACCTCCAGCTCAAATAAAATAACACATACAAAGAACATAGCTTTATTAGATAGTAGTAATATAATTAACATAACTAATAAATTTAACTAAGATATGCTATGAGTAATGACCATATAAAAGATAGTATTTTAGAATCAAGGCATATAAAAACTTCCTCTTCCTAATTTTATTTATTTATTTTTTATGGTCCTATGGGGCGCAACCCCCTCCCAAAAATCAATCTGCCATTGAAAACCCTATGAACAGCAGAGAAGCACTGAAAATAGTGTTTCCCCTGTTGTACAGAGGGTCGCTATGAGTCGGATACCGACTCGACGGCACCTAACAACAACAACGTGGGGCAGAGTCCAGAGCCTCATGGACACTTTGCAAGTCCTCTACCATGAAGCCACATTTTGTAAATTTTTTATTATGAAATGGAGTCTTGCTGAGTTATTCAGGCCTCTGGCCTGAAACTTGCATTCCTCCTGCCTCTGCCTCCCAGAGTGTTGCAATTATAGGCATGTACCATGGTGCCTGCCTAATAACTTTCTCATAATAGATGGTGTATAGTGACTTTTGCATCATTGTGACAGACTGCCTGAAGAAACAACTTAAAAGAGGAAAGATTTATTTTTGTTTGCAGTTCCAGAGGGCTCAGTCAATAGTTGCTTGGCTCAATGTACTTGAGCAGAACATCTTGGTGGCAAAAGAAGGATGTGACAGAGGAGAGCTCTTCACATCACAGCAGACCAGGAAGCAGAGAAAGAACATACAGAACTTAAGGCAAGTTACATAACAGAAATCACCATTATTTTTTTTCCTCTCAAAACTAAAATGATAAGATGACAATATCTGCTTAATAATATATAGTAGTAACAATGTGCAGACAGAATTTCTTCTATTATAGTTAATATTTAAACATATGTAAATCAATTTTTTAGTTTATTTGGTTTGTTTTCATTTTTGTTGTGCCCTTTAAAATATTATCAGACATAAAGGGGTGAAGAGGGGGAAAACAAGTGTAAAATACAGGATGCAACTCCGAAAGTCCTCATAATGAATCTCATAACATTGTCTGTAATTAAAAAAAAATCATGCTATACCGCAAAAACATGTATAATTATCATTGTGTTAATCAAAATTTTTTGTAAAATTCTTAAGAAGGTGGAAGTATCAACAATCCTGATAATTTCATCCTACAAATGAATTAAATTCTCATTCTGCATCTCTAAAATATGTAAAATTGAAAAACTAATAAAAAGATATTATTAATAGAGATATTAGATTATTAAGAAATATTATATAGAAAAACACAATAAAAGCCATTATTAAAATGAATGAATGTTGAGGTCATGTACAAAATTAAAATTAGAAATGTTTTAAGAAAACTCAAAAGTTCCAGGTTTACCTTAACTCACCTTCCTGCCTTTCAACATTAGTTACCTGAGTAACCAGTAAAAATTTTCAGCTTCATTTCATCTAAAAAGTAAATAAATTATCCTATCTCTGCAGTGTAAAATATGAGTTCATTCATTCATTTATTAATTTTCTCATTAAATATTTCTGAACCACTGCATTCCAGACATTATTCTGTATATACATAGCAATTATCAAGAGGAAGAAAGCATCAGAGGATATGCAGGTTTGTTTATGCAACATGGTCTGATATTTTCAATAATCGATCTATTTTTTTTTTGTTGTTGTTTTATTCACTTCACCACTCTTATAGAGCCATTGATTTCTAACAGGAAGTAGCTGACTTATTTTGGAGTCTGAGCCCTGCTTGAGCAATAAAAGGGGACCTTGCTTCAGAAAAATCAAATGAAACCAAACCAACAGCAACAAAAACAATCTCACTTTAAGTATTTTCAGGATTTCTTATAAAAATTATTGCTTTCAAAATATTACATATTTATTGGGGAAAATATTTATTCCATATGTATCATCTGAATATTCACCTGAAATAGTTATTTGAATTTTTAGATCAAAATATGGCTTTTTGGTGCTAGCATGTACATTTTTCACCTAAGTATTATTAAGACTATTAAATGGTTTGCCTTGTACAAACAAGAAGCAAAGAGTGATTTTGCTGTTCCATCACAATTCTTTTTGGTTGAGGACATTGAGTGTAGCTAAGCTGGTAATAAATTCACAACTGTAGAGTTCTCTTTTGATCCCTCTGATTGCTATATGAGAGTTTAGAATAAATTCGTCAAGATATAGCATTTTTTATCAATTGACAATCATAATTGTAGTTTCTACATACATTTATTTAGTGTAAAGAGCCCTATATATACAACATAGATGCACATAGAATTTTCAAACAGAAATTTACTAGTAAAAAGTTGAAAGCATTGCTTTCCTGTAATGATTATGCCACTATATTTCTAAAATATAGATATAGCTTTGTAATTAAATATACATTTAATGAGGTATTAATTGTTTTCTGCTTTTTACTTCAAGAGTTGAAAATTCTACTTAACTATAGGAAATATCTTACACTAAATGGTATGGTATCTTAAAATGTAGGGAAAAAGTCACATATTTTTCTATGAGCTACTATTTTGCCTGGCTAATAATATCCTTTTGCAAGTTTCACTACAGACCTAAACACAAAAGGGTTCTAATCTTTTACTTCTGATGAGGATGCAGAAAACCACTGGACTCTGAAACTTCCATCCTATCAATGGTAACTATCCAGAGAAGTTAGAGAATCGGTTATTTTTTTAACACAGAGAGTTAAAGAACCTTTAGTTAACTAAAATTTAGGAGTTTCAAGTCCTTCTTCGAAGATATTTTATAGCTGCAGTCATTCCTGGCAGAGCAGTAGGAGTTAAAATATATATATATATATATATATATATATATATATATATATATATATATATATATATATATAATATATAAAAAAAAAATATATATATATATATATATATATATATATATATATATATATATATATATATGAAGAAAGCTGACATGTCCAATAAATTTTAATGTCAGCATTGTTGCTGCTGTGGTTAGGTGCGTCCAGTAGGTATCCCACTCATAGTGACCTTATATACAACAGATGAAACACTATTGTCAGTGCTTCCCTGCTATTCATGGAGTTTTTAATGGCTGATTGTTGTTTGGGAGTGGGTTGCCAGTTCCTTCTCCCAAGCCTATAGCACCTGGTGTTCCCAGGGGTTCTCCCGTCCAAGTACTAACCAGGCCCGACCCTGCTTAGCTTCTCAGATCTGATGGGATCAGATGCCACAAGACTACGGTGGCAGGCAATGTCAGCATTATGACATTACAAAGGTTAAGACAGGAGTCCTGAGCTCATACTGCAGTCAGGGGAATGGTACACAGATGGCTAGGAGGCTCAGCAGGAGGGCTGAAGGCTGAGCACCTTGCCCCACAGAAAGACAGCAGTCTTCCAAACACTGAAGACGACTACAAAAATCTCACTGCCAACATTGTATGCATTTCTCTTGAGAAAAGAAACAATCCCAGTAATTCTACTCTATTTCCATTCAACATTTTCTAGAAGCTCTAGCCAGTGCAATAAGATTGAGACAATAAATAAAACACAAGGACTAAAAAGGGAACACTATAAAGACCAGGGTTGTATATAATATCCTGAAATATGCAAAACCACCACAACAACAATAACAACAAAACAAATGCAAGAATCAAATTTAATAAGTATGTTACATAGGTCAATATACAAAAATCAGTTGTATTTCCACATCATATAAGCAAACAGCAGAAAAATAGCATCAAAATATTTTTTATGAGCCGGGTGCTGTGCCGCAAGCCTGTAATCCCAGCGGCTCGGGAGGTGGAGGCAGGAGGATAGCAAGTTCAAGACCAGAGGAGGTCTGCATAACTTAGCGAGACCCTGTTATTAAGTGTGCTCAAGTTGAGTCTAACTTATAGTGACCTAAAGTACAACAGAATTAAACACTATCCAGCACTGTGCCATACTTGACATTATGTCAATGTTTATCTTCTATTTACAGGGTTTTCAATGGCTAATTGTCTCAAGATTGTTTTGGGAGTGGGCCAACTGGTCCTTCTCCCATTTTTATGGTGCTGGGGATCAAACCCAGGCCTCAGGGTGGGCAGAGCAGTACTCTGCCAACTGATCTAAACCCCATCCTAGGATTGTTTATAACAGCATCCCAAAATATTAAACCTAGAAATAAATATTTTAAAAAGTTTTACAAGATCTCTACATTAATTTTTCTCAAGTACTCAATACAAAATCTTACTTTCATTTTCTCATATTAAGTTATAAGTCTGATGTGTACATTTAACAGTACATTTTAATTTGTTCTAGCCACATTTCCAGTGCTCAATAAACAATTGTAACTGATTTTTAAAAAATTATTTATAAATGTTGATGGGTATAGAGTAATAAGACTTTTGCTATATTCATTATGCAACTCTTACATCACTTTTGCTTCATCCACTTACTTATTTTACAGAACCATAATTCCCATGTATTCATATAGCTGCATCAAATATTTTGAGATTTTCACCTCCCTTTTCTCTCCTCTACTTCCCCTCTCTTCTACCCATCCCTATTCAATGATCCCACACACTGATCTCATCCTCCCTTCTTTCAAATTTGTCCATATTTTCCCTTCTTAGATAAGTATGTTTGATTATTTTTGTATATCTACACATGAATTGCCTGCAGCCCTAGCCCTGTGGCATCCGATCCCATCAAATCTCAGAAGCTAAGCAGAGTCAGGCCTGGTTAGTACTTGGATGGGAGACCACGTGGGAACACCAGGTGCTATAGGCTTGGGAGACGGACCCGGCAGCCCACTCACAAATATCAGTCCAGTATTGAAAACCCTACGAACAGCAGAGAAGCACTGACAATAGTGTTTCATCGGTTGTACACAGTGTCAGTATGAGTCAGATACTGACTCAACGGCACATAACAACAACAACAAACACATGTATAGGGTTTTTTTTTCTTCTTCTTTTAAGTTAGGTTTAGCTCCCACATAATGAGAACATACGGTACCTCTCTTTGGGGATTGGGTTTGTTTACTTAGGATGATGTTCTCCAGTTCCATCCATTTTGCTTCAAATGACATAATTTCATTCTTCTTTACTGCTGAGTAATATTCAATTATGTATATATATACCACAACTTTTCTATCCATTCCTCTGTTGATAGGTATCTTGGTTGATTCTGTACCCTTGTGATTGTCAGGGGTGCTGCATTAAATATGGAAGTACAGGTGTCCCTGTGGTATGATGATTTACCTTCCTTTGGGTATATTCCCAGGAGTGGTATAGCTGAGTCTTAGGGCATTTCTATTCTTAGTTTTCTAAGGTACCTCTCTATTGATTCCAAAGTGGTTGAACTAATTTACAGTCCCACCAGCAGTATAGCCGTCTTCCTTTTCCTCTGCATCCTTACCAGCGTTTGTTATTGTTTATTTTGTTAATTTTGGCCATTCTTAGCAATGTGAGATGGAATCTCTGTGTTGTTTTGATTTGCATTTCCCTAATGAGCACAGATATTGAGCATTTTTTGTGTTTATTGGCCAATCATAGTTCTTCATTTGAGAACTTCTGTTCAGTTCCATTGCCCATTTATTTATTGTGTTATTTGTTGTCTTAATATTTGAATTCTTAAATTCTTTGTATTTACTAGAAATTAGCCCTCCATCAGATATGTAGGATGCAAAGTTTTTCTCCCATCCTGTGGACTCTCCCTTTACTCTGTTGATTATTTCTTTTGCTTTACAGAAGCTTTTAGTCTTTGTGTAATTGCATTTGTCAATTCTTGGGGTAGTTTCCTGGGCATTTGAAGTACTGTTCAGGAAACACTTGCCTATATCTACATGTTGGAGCATATTCCCTATCTTTTCTTATAGTAGTTTTTAAGACTTCTGGTTTCACATTGAGTTTTCTGATCCATTTCAAATTGAATCTCATAGAGATTGAGAGATAAGGGTCTATTTTCAGTTTTCTGCAAATGGATAGTCAATTTTCCTAAAACTATTTGGTAAAGATGCTATTTTTTCTCCTTGGATCATCCATAGCCCCTTTGTCAAAAAACAGGTCGCTGTTTTACATGGGCATATCTTTGGGTCTTCAATTCTGTTCCATTGATGTTCAGTCCTTTTTTTTTTTTTTTTCTTTTTTCTCTCTTTTTTTTTTTTTTTTTTTTTTTTTTTTTTTTTTTTTTTTTTTTTTTTTTTTTTTTTTTTTTTTTTTTTTTTTTTTTTTTTTTTTTTTTTTTTTTTTTTGCCAGGACCAAGCAGTTTTTGCCACAATGTCTGTGTAGTGTAGTTTCAAGTTAGGTATTATGATACTTCCTGCATTTTTGTTGTTGTTGTTGTTTAAGTTTTTTTGGTGATAAACAGTCTTTTGTGTTTCCATATGAATTTTAGGATTTTTTTTTCTATTTCTTCCAAGTCTGTCCTTGGAATTTTGGTGAGGATTGTGTTAAATCTGTAAATTTCTTTTGGTAATATAGCAATTTTCACAATATTAATTCTTCCGATCCATGAACAAGGGAAGTTCATCCATCTTCAAGTGTCTTCTGCTATTTCTTTATTTGATGTTTTAAAATTGTCTTTGTAGATGTCTTTCAGGTCTTTGATTAGGTTGACTCCTAAATATTTAATGTTTTGATGTGCTGTTGCAAATGGAATCATTGTTTTGATTTCCTTCTCTTCTTTTTCACTATTGGTGTAAAGGGAGCCTACTGACATTTGAGTGTTAGCTGTATATCCTGCAACTTTTCTGAAGGAGCTAATTAGCTCTAAGAAATTTCTATTGAAATTTTTTCTGGTTCTTTAGGTAGAGGATCATGTCGCTGGCAAATAAGGATAATGTGACCTCTTCTTTTCATGTCTGTATTCCTTTAATTTCTTTCTCTTGCCTGATTGCTCTGGCTAGGACTTCAATCAAAATATTGAATAAGAGAAGAGAGAGTGGACATCCTTATCTTCTTTCTGATATTAAGAGGAATGGTTTCAGTTTTTCCCCTTTAATATGAGGTGAGCTGTAGGTTTGTCATAAACGACCTTTATGATGTTGAGATAAGTTCCTACTATGCCCACTTCCTTCAATACTTTTATCATGAAAGTATATTATATTTTTTTGAGGCCTTCTGGCACCAATGGAGATGATTATGCCTCTTGAAAGCATTGTTGAGCACAGTGGCACATGCCTGGACTCCCAGCAACTAGGGAGGCAGAGGAAGGAAAATTGCAAGTTTGAAGCTGGAGGCAGCCTCTGTAACTTAGAGAGAACTTGACTCAAAAATAAAAAATTAAAAATGGGCTGGGGTTACAGCCCAGTGGTAGAGACCTTCAAAGTATGTAAAGCAAAATATTTGACAACCTCAATCTTTTCTTCATTTATCATGAAGTTGCTTACTGACCCAGTTGCAATGATTTTTGTTTTCTTAATGCTGAGGCATAATCAATATTGAAGGATGTGTTATTTGGTCATCACCACTAAGTGTTTCAAACCTTCATTTTTAGCAAGCAAAATTGTATCATCTGCATAACACAGGTTGTTACTGAGTCTTTCTCCAAAACTTATGACACTTTCTTTGTAAAGTCCAGATTCTTGGACTATGTTCTTGGCATAGAGATTGAACAGGTATGGTTAAAGGATACAGCCTTGATACGCACATTTCTTGGCTTAAACCAGGCAATGTTTCCTTGCTCTGTTTGAATGACTGCCTCCTGGTCCATGTACAGATTCTACCTGAGTACAAGTAAGACCTCTGCTATTCTGTTCTTCACAGTGGTATCCATAATTTCTTGTGATTCACACAGTCAACTGCCTTTGCATAGGCAATATGGCATACATAGACATCTTTCTGGTATTGTCTGCTTTCAGCTAATATCAATCTGACATCAGTAAAGATGTCTCTAGTTCCATGCCCTCTTTTGAATCAGGCTTGATTTTCCAATAGATCCCTATGTATATACTGCTGCAGTGGCTTTTGAATAGTCTTTAGCAAAATTTTACTTGCATGTGATATTAATGATATCATTCAACACTTTCCACATTTGGTTGGATCCCCTTTCTTGGGAATAGGTACAGACATGGAACTCTTCAGGTCAGTTAGCCAGACAGCTGTTTTCCAAATTTCTTTGCAAAAATGAGTGAGCACCTCCAGTGCTGCATGTGTTTGTGGAACATCTCAATTGGTATTACATCAATTCCTGGAAACTTGCATTTTGCCAATTCTTTCAAGACAGCTTCCATTTATTTGGTTGTAAAAATACATCACAATATGTGATTAATTTGCTTTCTCCTATTGACCAATGATCCTGGGCACCTTTTCATCCTTTTATTGGCCACATATATATCTTAATTTTAAATGTATATTCAAGTCTTATTTGTGTGTTATTTGCTCCTTTTTTATTAATTTATTCAGATCTTTATGTCTTCTGGATATGAGTTCCTTAAAATATATTGTGGTTTTATATATGTTTACATATATATATATATATATATATATATATATATATATATATACACACACATATATATATATATATATATATACACATATATACATATATATACACATATATACATATATATATATATACACACATATATATATATTATAATAGTGAGTTTTAGGGCTGGGATTTAACTCAGTTGGTAGAGTGCTGTGCTGCAGTCTCTGAGGTCCCGAGTTCAATTCCCAGCACCGCAAAAATGGGAGAAGGACCTGGCAATCCACTCCCAAGGCAATCCCAAAACAGTCAGCCATTGAAAACCCTATAAGGGTTGCTATGAGTCAGATACCGACTCGATGGCACCTAACAACAACAACAGTGAGTTATTCTAAATTGATGTCTGATTATTAATTTTTAATTCTATGTTTTCAGGAAAAATTATTTTGATTCAGTAAATATTTTTTCCCTTTTCTAATCAGATTATTTTTTTGTATTTTGTCTGTGAAAATTTTGTCTACCTCAACCATAAAATTTTATTTTCAAATGTTTTGTTCTAGAAATCTTGAGCCTACTCTTACTTACTTTTAGGCATATTATCCATCTTGAAATAATCATTTAATATACAGTGTCAGGCAGGAGTTGAAATTCATTTATTTTCCATTTTTGGAGCAAAGCTTTTATTTTCACGTTAGTTATATCATGCCTTTTTTGACAATCAGACCAAGCATAGCTAAAGACTCAGAGAAATTAGAGAACTCAGAAAATTCTCTTAATAGTTTGGAAGGTTAAATCAGTTCCACAGTGAAAGCTTTTCTAGACTAAATCTAAAATCTTAAAAACAAGCTAAAAAGGATCAAGAAGGTCCATTATTAATTTATGCTGTGGCATCCAATCCCGTCAGATTCCTGAAGATAAGTGGGGTCAGGCCTGGTTAATACTTGGATAGGAGACCACCTGGGAACACTAGGTGCTGTAGGCTTGGGAGATGGACCCAGCAACTCCATCCCAAAAACCAGTCCGCCATTGAAAACCCTATGAACAGCAGAGATGTACTGACAATAGTGTTTTGCCTGATGTATGCAGGAAAGCTATAGTCAGACACTGACTCGATGGCACCTAACAACAACAACATAATAAACTTTATTATTCATAAAAAGAAAAAAATTAAAATGCAAAAAACATAATATTCATAATTTTCTTCATAAAATCTTTTCCTTCATAAATATGTAAGAATAAATGGGGTGGGGATTAGCTCCGCTGGTAAAGTGCTTATCTGTGTACTCTGAGGACCTGCATTCAATCCTCAGCACCCAAAAAATGGGAGAAAGACCTGTCCACCCATTCCCAAAATAATCCCAAATCATTCAGCCATTGAAAACCCTATGAACAGCAGAGAAACACTGACACAGTGCTGGGCACGGCACCATGTTGGGGAATGTTTCATTCTGTTGTACATAGAGTCATTGTGAGTCAGACATGAATTGATGGCACTAACCATAAAATGGATAAGGAAAGTTTAGTGTATAATCAGAATAATAATCAATACATATAGATACTAAAATGACAGGGATCATATAAATTGTAGGTGAAGATATAAACCACTATAATAAAGACTATAATTAGGCCCCATAATTTAAAAATTATAACCATTTTAATAAAAAAGGAGAAGAATTTACCAAGAAAATAACCATATGAAATTTCTTTTGTTGTTATTGTTAGGTACCCTCAGGTCAGGTCTGACTCATTGAAATCCTATGAGCAGCAGAACAAAACACTATCCACCACTGTTCCAGGCACACAATCTTTCCTTTTTTTCAAATGTTTGAGTCCATTGTTGCAGGCATTGTTGTTTCTTCTCAGTTTGAGTCATGCCACATCAGCAAATGTAGGTGACAGGGACTTTACTCCATTCCCATTATTAAGACTGACTCTAATTTGATGAGACAATTCTTCTGCAGTCATCTTTGAGTGCCTTTCAAACTGGGGCACTCATTTTCCTTCGCTATGAAGGAAAGAGTGGATCCTGCCTTGAAGACATTATAAAATCCCAAGGTTCCAGAAATTGATGGAATATCAATTGGGATACGGCAACAAACACATGCAGAGCAGGAGGTGCTCACTTATCTATGCCAATAAATTTGGAAACCTGCTTCCTGGCCAACTGAATGGAAGAGGTCCATATCTGTGCCTATTCCCAAGAAAGGGGATCCAACTGAATGTGGAAATTATTGAACAACATCATTAATATCTTTTGCAAGTATAATTTTCCTAAAGATCATTCAAAAGTGACTGAAACAGTATGTTAACAGGGAGCTGTGGGAAAATCAAGCTGGATTGAGAAGCGGGCATGGGACCAGGGACATCACTGTTGATGTCACATGGATTTGTGGGTAAAGGCAAAGAATACCAGAAAATCTATGTTTTATTCACTGTGCAAAGGCAGTTGACTGTGTATACCACAAGAAATTATGAATAATATAGGAAAGAATTGGAATATCAGAGCACTTAATTTTACTCATGAGGAATCTTTACATGGACCAGGAGCCAGGTAACTGCATTTGCTGATGTGGCATGAATCAAAAGGAGAAGAAACAATTGTAGCATCCATTAATATTTGAGAACTGAAATGTACATAGTATGAATCTGGAAGAATTAGAAATCATCAAAAGGGAAATGGAGCTCATAGCCAGACATTCTAGGCATCAGCAAGCTTAAATAGACTAGTATGGGCCACTTTGAATCAGATAATCATATGCTCTACTATGCTGGGAGCCTGTAGCTCTAGCACTGTGGAGTGTTATCCCATCAGATCTCAGAAGCTGTGGAGGGTAGTGCCTGACTAGTACCCTGATGGGAGAACTCCTGGAAACACCAGATACTGTAGGCTTGGGAGAAGGACCTGGCAACTTTCTCCCAAAAATCAATCCGCCATTGAAAACCCTATGAATAGCAGGGGGCCTGCAGTGGTAGCCCTGTGGCATCCGATCCCATTAGATCTTTGAAGCTAAGCAGGGTCGGGCCTGGTTCATACCTGGATGGGAGACTGCCTGGGAACCCCAGAAGCTGTAGGCTTGGGAGAAGGACCTGGCAACCCCCTCCCATAAATCAATCTGCCATTGGAAACCCTATGAACAGCAGAGAAGCACTGATAATAATGTTTCCCCTGTTGTACAGAGGGTCACTATGAGTCGGACACCTACTTGACGGCACCTAACAACAACAACAACATGAACAGCAGAGAAGCACTAATAATAGTGTTTACTGGATGTATGCAGGGTCGCTGCAAGTGGGATCCCAACTCAACTCAATGGCACCTAACAATAGCAACTATGCCAGGAATGATAGATTAAAAAGAAATGGGGCTTCATTCATTATCATAAAAGACATCTCAAATCTGTCCTGAAGTACAATGCTATCAGTGATAGAATACTATCCGTATGTGTACAAAGACTAATATGACTATTGTTCAAATTTACACACCCACCACTAAGGCCGCAAATGAAGATAGGGAAGATTTTTACCGGCTTCTATAATCTGAAATAGATCAAATATGCAAACAGGATATACTCATAATTACTGCTGCGGGGAAAGCAAAAGTTGGAACAAAGAAGCAGTTTCAGTAGTTGGAAAATACAGCCTTGGTGACAGAAATGATGCTAGAGATTGCATCATAGAATTTTGTCAGAGCAATGAACTTTTCTTTGCAAATACATTTTTTGCTAAAATAAATGGTGACAATACACATGGAATTCAAAAGATGGAAATACAGGACCAAATTCACTGCACTTGTGGAAAGAGACAATGGAAAAACACAATATCAAAAGTCAGAACACCACCAGATGCTGATTGTGGATCAGACCATCAACTGCTCATATGCAGGTTCAAACTGAAACTGAAGAAAATTAGAACAAATGTATGAGTACAAGGGTATGACCTTGAGTGTACCCCACTTGAGTTAACAGACTACCTCAAGAACATGACTGATGTCTTAGACACTAATGATGACATGACTTCAAACACCATTCATGAAGATAGCAAAAGTTACTAAAAAGACAGGAAAAAAGAAAAGACCAACTTATATGTCAAAAGAGACTCTGACACTGGCCGTTGAACTCCCAGCTGCTAAAGGAAAAGGAAGACACAATATTAAAGAATGAAACTGTAGATTTCAAAGGGCAGCTCAAAAAGACAAAATCAAATATAATGACATGTGCCAAGAGCTGGAGATAGAAAACCTAATGAGAAGAACATACTGTGTTTTACTCAAGCTTAAAGAATTGAAGAAAAAATTCAAGCCTGGATTGGCAATAGTGAAAGATTCTAAAGAGAAAATATTAAGCAAGAAGAAAACATCGAGAGAAGTTAGAAGGAATACAGAGTCATTATACTAAAAATAATTGATGGATGATCAACAATTTCAAGAGCTTGCATATGATCATTAACCAATTACACTGAAAGAAGAAATTGAAACTGCCTTGAAGGAATTGGTGAAACACATGGCTCTAGGAATTTAAGGAATACCAATAGAGATGTTTCAATGAACAGATGCAGCAATGGAGGTGTTGATTTATTTATGCCAAGAGATTTGGAAAACAGCTACCTGGCTAATTGAATGGAGAAGATCCATATTTGTGATTATTGCCAAAAAGGGGGATCAAACTGAATGTGGAAATTATTGAATGATGTCATCAATATTACTTTGCTAACAATAAATTTTGCCAAAGACCATTCAAAAGAACTGCAGTAGTATATAGACAAGGGACTGCCAGAAAAATCAATCTGGATTCAGAAGAGTTCATGGAACCAGGGACATGATTGCGGATGTCAGATGGATATTAGCTGAAAGCAAAGAATACCAAAAAGATGTCTATGTATGTTTTATTGACTATGCAAGGCATTTGACTGTGTGGATCATAAAAAATTATGGATGACTTTGAGAAGAATGGGAATACCAGAACACTTGTGGTCATGAAGAATCTTTACATGTATCAGAAGGCAGTCATTCCTACAGAATAAAGAAACATTACCTGGTTTAAAATCAAGAAAGATGTGCGTCAGGGCTGTGTCCTTTCACTGTACCTCTTCAATCTCTATCATGAGCAAATAATCTGAGAAGTCGAACTTTATGAAGAAGAACATGGCATCATGATTGGAAGAAGACTCATTAACAACCTGCATTATGTAAATGACACAACTCTACTTGCTGAAAGTTTAGAGGATCTGCAACATTTACTGAAGATGATCAAAGAACACAGGCTTCAGTATGGATTCTGCCTCAAAATCGACAAAATAATTCTTACGACTGGGTCAGTATACAACTTCATGATAATTGGAGAAAAGATTGAGGTTGTCTAAGATTTTGCTTTATTTGATTCTATAATTGATACCTGTTGAAAGCAGCAGTCAAGAAATAAAAAGACACATTGCACTGGGCAAAGCTGTTGCAAAAGACTTTTTTAAAGTGTTGAAAAATAAAAATATCATATTGAAGACAAAGGTATGCCTGACTCATTTTCAGTTCCATCATTTGGTTGTAAAAGATGAACTTGGAATAAGGGAGACAGGATAAGAATTGATGCTTTTGAATTATTATGCTGGAGACAAATACTGTATATACCATGGACAGCCAAAGGTACTAACAGATCTGTCCTAGAAGAAGTGCAATCAAGGTGCTGCTTAGAAGCAAGGATGACTAAACCATTTCTGATATTTCTTGAACATGTTGTCAGGAAGGACCAATCCCTGGAGAGGGATGTCATATTTGGCAGACTGGCAGGTGAATAAAAAAAAAAGGAAGACTCTGCACTAGATTGATTGACACAGTGGCTGCTGCAATGGGGTTAAACATGAAAAAGATTGTGTGCTTGGTCCAGAATCAGGGAGTGTTTCTTTCTGTTGTACACAGGATCACTATGAGTCAGACCAGATTCAATGGCACCTAACAACAACAATATGTCACTGTAGATTCTAGAGATATTACAAGAATAATAATATCACTTAATTCAGAAACTCGTATTGTGAAATTGGAATAGCTCAGGTAATATTCATATGGCTCCATTGCAAGGATATATGCACAAATTTGGGGAGCAAAGTTCTATATCTTCAAGCATTCACAGAGTTCATATTCAGTATGTTAGTCATTGATACAATTGCAAATGATAGTTAACTTTCATTTTATTTTGCAATTTGTCTTTGTTAGTACATGAATATACAGTTAATTTTTATGGGAGTGTTTATTTTCAAAATAATTTTAGCTTCATAGAGAAAACTCAAATATAGTTTATAAATTTCCCATATCTCAGATCAAGTTTTACCTATTATAATATTTTACATTAGTTTGGTATAGTTACCTAAGTTGAAGAGCAATACATTTTTAACTTATTTTATATTTTCCTAGTATTTAACTAATAAGCTCTTTATTCTGCAGTATACCACATTATATTTAGCTGTCATCTCTCCTTAAGGTAATCTTGGTTTGTTTCCCAACCTTTCTTTGTTTTTGATGACTTTGACCATTTTGTAGAATACCACTGGTCAAGCATTTTGTAAATGTCCTTCTATTAGAATTTTTATCAAATTTCATTATGATTACATAGGGGTTATAGGTTTTGGGGAGGAAGTTCATATATGTAAGGTAGTATTTATGTCACACCATACTGATCATGTGTCACAACCAACAAGATTTATTATTGTTGATGTGACAAAGATTATTATTTTAACCAATGTATAGCCTGGCTCCTCTAGCCCTTTTTCTAACTAACCCTCAACTGTGGCCTATATGCCTACAGCTGTACCAGTGTGGCATCCGATATTGTCAGATCTCAGGAAGCTAGGCAGGGCCGGGACTGGTTAGTACTTGCATGGGAGACTGTCTATGAATAGCAGGTGCTGTAGGCTTGGGAGAAGAACCTGCCAACCCACTCCCCCCAAAAAACCAATCAGCTATTGAAAACCCTATGAATAGCAGAGAAGCACTAACAACAGTGTTTCATCTGTTGTACATAGGGTCACAATTAGTTGGACACCGACTCCATGGCACCTAACAACAACAGCATGGCCTATATAACTAGACTGTCAACACAAATTATTTTATCTACCCTCTATGCCTATATTAAAAGACTTAAAAAAAAACACTTAGTTTCTAAAAACTGGAGAAAACACATCACTAGGATGATCCCAATCCTCCCTAAACTGACTGAGAAAGCTCAAGATTTTCAAAATAATTTACTACTTATCCTAGACAATATCTCTCTTTAGGCCCCTGATCATCCTTCTTACATCCTTTACTGGATGGATTTTACAACTGGGAGACTTTTCTCTGTCCCGTTGAGGTTTATACTTGTCTTCTACAACACAGGAGTGTATTTCTTAAGGAGCTGAGAAGTATTCCTTTAACATGTAATTACTAGTGATAGGAAAAACAAGGCATCTGTTTCCTAATCTCTGTGGAGAAGATAGAATCCTAACTTCAAAAGTTCATTGCCAGGTAATAGACCAAGCTGGCCTAATGAGCACTTTTACACTAACCAACCATTTGTAATTTTTTAGTTCTTTGACTTTATTGAGCCCTTGTTTGCATCCCGTCTTCCTCCTCATTTTGTCTTTAAAACATAGTCTCTTCTTTAAACACACATGCAGAGATACACACACACACACACACACACACACACACACACACACACACGCACACACACTAGTGACCAGGACAAGAAAAACTCCTATCAAGGATGGAGCTATCAATAGAAAATGCTGATGATAAATGGGAAGATGGATTTTTCAAAGGAAACTTGAATTGCCTAAAACCATGTGAGTACATTCTCAACTTCATGAGAAATCAGAGAAATGCAAATTTAAACCATGATGTGATACTACTACCTTCCAACCAGGATGGTTAAAACTGAAAAGACTAATAATACCAAGTACTGGAAATGCTTTGGAGGAATAAAGTATCTCATATTCTACTACAGGAATGCAAATTAGCACAATTATTCTGGAAAACTCTTTGGAAATTTGTACCAAAGATAAACATAAACATTCTTTATGGCCCAACAATTTCATTTCAAAATACATAGTCAATGAAAATATTTTTTTCATTAGCATCAAGAGATAACTACAAGAAATTAAGTTTCTGCATTTCTATTGCTGTAACTTGCTGTAACATCAACATAGTACCTGTACTGTAGTACACTTAGATATATAGAATACAGCAATGAAATTGAACAATGGTTAAATCTCACAGACATAATAATAAGTAAAATAAAGCAGACATAAAAGTATTCAAACTATATTGATTTCATTTTATGTAATATTTAAGGCCAAATAATTTATACATTCTGATTAAGATAATGTTTAGCTCAGTTGGTGGAGTGCTTTTCCTCACAATCTTAGGCCATGAGTTCAATTACCAGCACCACAAAAATGGGCGATGGACCTGGAAGCCCTCTGCTGAAACAATTCTGAAGCAATCAGCCATGGAAAATCCTGTGAATAACAGAGAAGCACTGACATAGTGCTGGGTGTGGCACAGTGTCAGGGAGTGGTTTTTTTTATTAGAAATTTTTAATGTACATCATAATGTGATTCATTTTGACATTCTTTCCATTGTGACAATTTTCATATATGCAATTTGATAAACATAGGGCACTATGAGTCAGGCCCAACTCAAGGGCCAACACCTAACAACAATTAAGATGTTATCCTTAAAAATGCAGGACACTCAATTAAATCTAAAGCTCAAATGAACTTTAGACATTTATTCACTATAAATATGTAGCAAATATTGTATATGACATTTTGTCTGGCAGCTCTACTTTCGGGAAGATATAGATGACATTGATAGGTAAGGGGCTTGAAAAGGATTTAGGTATTAAAATATAGATTATTTCTTTACACAGATTGATATATGTGTGGTCACCTTCTCATGGTTTACTAATGTATGACTTATAACCTATACATTTATATTTTGTACACTTTAATATATATGATGAATTATATACATGTTTATGTATGTGAAGCAGATATATTTGTTTTAAGATAACGAGTTCACTGTTAATACTCAGGAATGATAGATTTTTCAAGTAAATAAAAAGGGGAGTTAAACATAAGGAGATTGTTAAAATCTAGGAAATGCAATGTACATGTTAGTACTCAGAGTCCTTATTTTATGATTTCCTACAAGTATTTATAACAAAGAAATTATAATAATCTTTTTTCAATTCTGATCTTTACGGAACTCACTAGATACAGAACAAGTAATCTTTAAGAGCAATTCTAGCTCAATGTTTATTTCTTTTGGTAAATGAGGGTTAGATTTAATAAAATAAATTCTGTATTGTTTTTCAGTCAATGCTACTTTTTTGAAGATGTTAGTAAACTTGAACTGTCAATTATTTACTCTGTGGAATAAGCTTACTAATAGGAAACTATCTTTGCTTCCTAATTATAATTGACTG
>VMDO01027410.1:0-25275 GCA_007922755.1 Pedetes capensis
ATACTTACCAAAATAACTTTTGAATGTTTTGTATTTAGGTCAAAGCAACCTTCATCTTATACTACAGGGGCAAGTGATATGTGAAGTTTTCATTATCCTTACTCTCTTTAAGTAACCTACCATTTCCCAAAAGTCAATTAATAGAGAGAAATTTAAAACAATTTTAGCTGTTAGGTCTTTGTTACTATATTATTCTGAGTTTATTTATTTTATCATTTATTGTATGCTAATCGGTGAATGTTGTCTGCTAATACTTTGTATTTTTTATAATTGTGATATTATAAATACCAAATGTTTATAAATGACCCATAGACATTTATAACTTTAAGTTCTGTTTTTAGAGTAGAATCTGATCATTTCAATCAACTTCCTGTTATTAGTTGATCAATTTAAGCTACTTTCATCTTCTTTATGCTTATTCTTTTTCATTCTTTCTTTCTTTTTTGGCAGCACTGGGGTGGGAGTGAACCCAGGGTCTGATATAGTACACAAGTGTTGTACCATTGAGCTGTATCAACAGGCCTCCATCTAAATTTTTTTATTTTGAGACAGGGTTTCCTTAAATTATGTGAGTGTCTCTGGTCTTGAACTCATGATCCTCCAGCCTCGGGTTCCCAAGTCATTGTCATTATAGGTGAGCATCACAAGACTGGCCTTCTTTATGTTTATAATAATAATTATTCTATTTAGAATGCCCCAATATGAGGTAGATGAACTAAAATCTAATACTACCAGTGTGCTCTTTTGTATTACTTTTCTATTTTTTGTAATTTTTATTTATTAATTACTTTGAAGTTATACTTTTGGTGTGGTGATATCCATTGATGTCGATTCTTGGAGTGGTTTGTTACACTTATTACAAAGGCTTCATATTGAATTGTGTCTCCCCTAAAAAGGATATGATGAGATCCTGACCACTTTCCTCAGAATGTGACCTTGTTTGGAGGTAGGATTTTTGCAGTGGTACTTAAGTTAATGAGGAGGTGGTAGGGGCTCTAAACTAATATGACTGGGGAGCTTATGCCAGGGGGAAGTTTGGACACAGACATACACACACAGGGAGAACACCATGTGAACAAAAAAGTAGATATCAAGGTGATGTGTTTTCACACCAAGAAATAGTCCAGCTCTGGCAAACCACCAGAAATGAAGAGATGGATATAGAACATCCTCCCTTATTGCCTCACAAGCTGCCAATGCCTTGGCCTTGAACTTCTAACCAGCAGAACTATGGGGCAAAGGCTTCATGTTGTTTTAAGCCACTCTATTTGTGGTATTTTGTTAAGGGAGTCTTGGGAAACTACATGGCTTTGATTAGTGCTTTGGGCCCTGAACTCAAACTTATTGTTGTTGATAGGCACCATTGAGTTGGGTCCAACTCATAGTGACCCTATGTACAACAGAACAAAATACTCCCTGATTCTGTGCCAGGCACATGATCTTATTTATGTTTAAGCCTATTGTTGCAGACACTGTGTCAATCCATCTATTTGAGAGTTTTTCTTTCTCTTGTTGATCTGCCACTCTCCCAAACATGATGTCCTTCTCCAGGGATTGGTCCCTCCTAACAACATGTCCAAATAAGACACAGCCTAGCCATCTTTGCTTCCAAGGAGCACTCTGGTTGAACTTCATTTAGGACTGATTTATTGGTTCTTTTGGCAGGCAGTGATGTATTCAATATTTGTCTCCAGCAACATAATTGAAAAGCACTGATTCTTCTCCTGCCTCCCTTAGTCAATGTCCAGCTTTCACAACCATATTATGTGACTGAAAATACCATGGCATGAGTCAGGCACACCTTTATCTTCACTGTGACATCTTTACTTTTCAATACTTTGAAGAGGTCTTTTGCAACAGCTTTTCCTAATGCAATGTCTCTTTTGATTTCTTGATTACAGCTTCCATGAGTGTTGATTGTAGAACCAAGTAAAGCAAAATCTTAGACAACCTCAATCTTTTCTCCATTTATCATGAAGTTACATACTGACCCAGTTGTAAGGACTTTTGTTGATACTGAGTCACAATCCATACTGAAGGCTGTGTTCTTTGATCTTCATCAATGTTTCAAATCCTCTTCACTTTCAGTAAGCAAAGTTGTGTCATCAGCATAACATAGGTTTTTAATGAGTCTTCCTCCAATCCTGATGCCAGGTTCTTCATAAAGTCTGGTTTCTTGGATTATTGATCAGCATAGAGATTGATGACATATGGTGAAAGGATAAAGCCTGGATGTACACCATTCTCACCTTCAGACCAAGCAGTGTTTCCTTGTTCTGTATGAATGACTGCCTCCTGGTCAATATACAGATTCCTGTGAGTACATTTAGGTGCTCTGGTATTCCCATTCTTCACAGTGCTATCCATAATTTGTTATGATCCACACAGCCAAATGCCTTTGCATAATCAATAAAACATAGATACCTGCTAATATTCTGTGCTTTCTGCTAATATCCATCTGACATAAGCAATGATGTCTCTGGTTCCACATCCTCTTCTGAATGTGGCTTGATTTACTGGCAGTTCCCTGTCTATACACTGCTTTTGAATGATCTTTAGTAAAATTTTGCTTGCATGTGATATTAATGATATTGTTCAATGGTTTCTACATTCGGCTGGTTTATCTTTCTTGGGAATAAGCACAGATATAGATCTCTTCTAGTCAGTTTGCCAAGTATCTGTTTTCTAGATCTCTTGACATAAACATGATAGCACCTCTAGTGCTGCATCTGTTTGTTGAAACATCTCTATTGGTATTCCATCAATTCCTGGAACCTTGTGTTTCACCAATTCCTTCATGCCAGCTTCCACTTTGTCATTCAATATCATTGGTTCCTCATTATATTGAGGTATGCAACCTCTTGAAATGTTTGGTCATCCATCAATTCCTTTTTGTATAATGACTTCTGTGTATCCTTTCCATCTTCTTTTGATGTTTCCTGTGCTGTTTAATATTTTCCCCATAGAATATTTCAATATTGCCACTTGAGGCTTGAAGATATTTTCTTCAATTCCTTAAGCTTCAGAAAAACAGAACATGTTCTTCCCTCTTGGTTTTCTATCTCCAGCTCTTTACACCTGTCATTATAATATTTGATTTTGTCTTCTTGAGCTGCCCTTTGAATTCTTCTGTCTAGTTCCTTAACTTCATCATATCTTCCTTTTACTTTAGCTGCTTGACATTCAAAGACAAGTTTTAGAGTCTCTTTTGATATGTAATTTGGACTTTTCTTTTCTTCCTGTCTTTTTAATAATTTTTTGTTTTCTTCATGCATGATGTCTTTGATGTCATGCCACAACTCATCTGTTCTTCTACTGTTGGTGTCTAATGCATAAAATATGTTCTCAATGTGGTCTCTGAACTCAGGTGGGATATACTCAAGGTCATACCTTGGCTTGCATACACTTGTTCTAATTTTCTTCAGTTTCAGTTTAACTTGCCTATCAGCAGCTGATGGTCTGATCCACAATCAGCAGCTGGTTATTCTGACATTTGATATTGAAGTTTTCCATTGTCTCTTTGCACAAATGTAGTCAGTTTGGTTCCTGTATGTTCCATCTGATGAAATGAAAAGGTCATTGGTCTGAAAAAATTCTATCATGTGATCTCTAGCATTATTTGTCACCAATACCATATTTTCTAAATACCAAGTCTTCTTCTTTGTTTACAACTTTTGCATTCCAGTCACCAGTACTTATCAGCACACCCTGATCATATGTTCAATCTATTTCTGATTGCACAAGCTGGTAAAAATCTTCCCTATATTCATTTGTGGCCTTAGTGGTTGGTGTGCAAATTTGAATAATAGTCATATTAACTGAACTTTCTTGTAAGCATATGGATATTATTCTATCACTGACAGTATTGCACCTTAAGACAGATCTTGAGATATCTTTTTTGTTGATGAGTGCAACTCTATTTCTCTTTAACTGTCATTCCAAATATAGTAGACCCTATGATCATGTCATTCAAAATCATCCATGCCTAGATGACATGCCTAGAATGTCAATGTTTATGTGCCCCATTTCTCTTTTGATGATTTCTGATTTTCCTAGATTCATACTATGTATATTCTACTTTCCAATTATTAACAGATGTTTACAATTTTTCCTCCTTATTTTGAGTTATTCCACATCAGCAAATGGAGGTCCCTGGGGCTTTATTCCATTTCATTTATTAAGGTAGACTCTACTTGAGGAGGCAACTCTTCCCCAGTAATCTTTTGAGTGCCTTCCCACCTAAGAGGCTCATTTTCTGGCACTATATCTGACAGTGTTTCTCCGCTATTCATAGAGTTTTCAATAGCTAATTGTTTCAGGACTGGGCTGCCAAGGCCTACTTCCTATTCTATCTTAGTCTGGAAGCTCAGCTGAAACCTGTCTTCCATGGGTGTCTCTGCTAGTATCTGTAATATTGGTAGCATGACCTTCAACATCACAGTAACACACAAGTCCTCACAGTAGAGCAATCAGACAAACATGTAAGGGAACTCAAACTTCCAAGTATTTAAAATTGTATTGGAAACATCTATTATTACCTTTGAAGATTCCTTTATTTTCAGCCTTTAGTGCCTATTGAATTTTAAAATATAATCAGACCATATGAACACATGCTCTTGACTCCTCAATACATCTTTGCACTGTTCTCTTATATCTTCTCAGAACTCATTCTCTCCCACCAGCCATGGTCTCTAGCACATGGGTCTTCTTTGTGTACTTGCAGTAACTTGAGCTCTTTACCTGCCCACATCTGTTGTCTCTATCTGCAACCTTGTTCCCATCATCCTTAATTACTTTACTATTCTGGATCTTCATGTCTCACCTCAAATCTTACCTCTTCTGAGATTTCTTCTCTGATCACTGTATTGAATATGACCTAACTCCATAACTATCAGAATTTGCAAAGTGATCACTCATTGTACCCTCATAGCATTCATCATCAACTGATTTTACTTATTTATCATCTCTACTAGCACTAGAATTTAAATTCCATCATGTAAGACTGCATTTTTCAAAATGTTTAGGATAGTAGTTAGTAAACAATATCTATTTATTGAAAGAAGTAAAGGAATTAGTGTGAAAAGGAAAGAAGCCTTTCCTTCTAACCAGTTTACCTGGCTAGAAGTCCAAGGAAGGATGGAAATCTATAAGCCATTTCATTCTCTTCTCTTTCATAAACACTTACATGAGACCCCTAAGAATCTCAGTTTTGCCTCCCAATAGTAGTGTATTTATTCTAATCTAATCTTTATGTTGTGCTTTCTGGTATTCCGACTGGATAATCATCATCTGTGACAGGTTGAAAGAGCTGTTTTTATATCTTCAAGTAAGTTTTACTGGAATATAATCAATGCTCATTTCTTCCCACCGAATTCCCCAGATGCAATGCTGGTGGATGTTATAAGCTCCCTCCTGCATCCCCAGTGCAAGGTCCCCAGTGACCTTTATATGTTATTATCAATATTATCTGTACACAGTCAAATGTCATTTGAATATTAAAAGAAATCCTAACCTAGAAATATTTTTCTTTCTATTTTTTCCTTTCCTTTCTTTTCTCTTCTTCCTTTTTTATTTATTTCTTTTCTTTTTCTGGTACTTGAGGGTTGAACCAGGGCCTTATACATATTTTGCAAGTACCATGCCACTGGGTTGCACCCCCAGCCCTTTTGTCATTTTTTAAATTTGGAAGCAGGGGTCTTGGTAAGTTATTCATGCTGCCTCTGGCCTTGAACGCATGATCTTTCTGCTCAGCCTCCCAAGTCTCTGGGATTAAAAGCATGTACCACTGCACCTGGCCTAACAAATAAATCTTGGTATAATCATAGTCACAAAATCCTCTGCAACAGACCATATTTACAAGGATTTCAGAAAAAGCTACAAAAATTTCTTTTTCTTTCTTTCTTTTTTTCTTTTTCTTTTTTTCTTTTTTTTCTGTACTAGGGGTTGAACCAGCACCTCATGCTTGCATACTTTGCAAGTGCTGGACCACTGAGCTGCACTCCCAGCCTTTTTACTTTTTACTTTTTTTGAGACAGTGTTTCTCTAAATTACAGACTGACTCTGGTCTCAAACTTGCAATCTTCCTGCCTCTGCCTCCCAAGTCACTGGGATTACAGGCATGCACTACCATGCCTGGCTGATACAAAACTTTCTAAAGACAGAAAAAGGAGTTGCACATTCTCAGATCATTCCACATTCTCTGCAGCTTTTATGAAGGTAATTTTACTTATATACTTCCAAGAAAATTTAGCAATTGGTGATGCCTAAATTAAATAACACTAAGTAGGAAAGATCTATATTTTTGCTAATTATAAAGAGAGGAAGATAATCTCTAGCTCACCTGAACCTACTTCTCCCATGCTGCCATCTGATGGCAGCATACCCAAGGTTACAGATTCCATTTTGTTGTTGTTGTTTTAGATCAAACGATATTACTGAAATAATGATCAGTGGACTGTTCATTGGGAATCCACTATTTCCAGACAATGAAAAACAAATATTTCTGCAATAGCCTGTTCTCTCTAGGATCTCACAGTGCCCTGAGGGAGACAGGCATGTGTGCACAGACAATTTTAATAACAGAGTTTAATGGATATTACAGAAGGTAGAGAAGAGGCTATTGGCTTGATATGGAGATAAGGTAAGATTCCTTGAGGAGATGGTGCCTGAATTAAGTTTTAATATGTTTAAGTTCCTGACATTACAATAAGAAATAAAGCAACAAATACCATAGAGGGATAAAAGAGGTTAGTATGCATAACAAAGAAAATAAGATGGTCTATTGGAATTAAAGGAAGGGAAAGTAGCTGGACATTTCAGGCCATATTAGTTCAGTAAACATCAAATAATCAAATATTTTTGAGTATTTATGTTCCAGACACGCATATACACATAAAAAGAACAAAATGTACACAACCTTTGTCTTAATAAAGTTCTCCTTCTAACTGGGCATTGTGGTACATGCTGGTAATCCCAGAGCAATTTAGGATGCAGAGGCAGGAGGGTCATGAGTTTAAGGCCAGAGATAGCCTGCATACTTAGCAAGACCCCATCTAAAAATAAAAAAAGAAAAAGACTGGGGGGTGTACCTCAGTGGCAGAGCACTTGCAAAGTAAGCAAGAGGCCCTGGTGTCATCCATCAGCTGGCTGGTATCCTTTTGATCTACTTGGATAGAAATTATGCGTAGGCAAGGAGAAGCCTTCAAATGCTGGTCTTAGTAGCAGTTGTGCTTCTTGGCATTTGGCAGCAGTGAGTAGTGACAGCAGATGGATGGTAGCAAGTGGTGCCTTTTAGTGTTACAGCTCTTACTTAGGGCAAGGAGGTTGAGAGTCTTCAATCCTTCAAGTGTTTCAGCTCCTATGTAGGCCTAGGAAGTGGGGATTCTTAAGCCCGTAGTGCTGCAGCTCTTAGGTGAACCAAGGAAATCAGGATTCCTCAGCCCTCAACAGCAGCTGGCATTGCATCTCCCAGGTGGTGCTAGGTATGAGGATTCTTCAGCTCTAGACAGCAGCTGGTGTTGCAGTTTTCAGGCAGGACTGGGATGCAGGATTTCTTAGTCCTAGACAGTGGCCAGTGTTATAGATCACAGGCCTAGAATGTCTGAGAGTCTTGATCCTAAGGACTTCACAGTTCTCTGGAACTCTTCCAGTGATCATCACCTGCAGTTTTTCTTTTCTGGCTCTTTATGGCTTTTCCTTCTCTTCTTCTTTCCCTGGTCACTGTCTCAAAGTGCTCAGTGTTCAGCTGCCTCTTATTGCTATGGCTACTGTACCATTCTAGAGGCAGTAATCATGGCCTTTTCACTGCTGCTGCTGCTTCCGCTATCATTTGCTGATCTTGCAGCCTCACCTCTTCTTCATCTTAAAGCAACCAGTCACTTTGTTACTTCTGCAGCTCAGTGTTCTGGCTGCTGTGCTGTCCCTGCCACTGCTACTCCATCATCTCTGCTGTCCTTCACCACTGCCGTCACTGCAGTCACCAGTGTTCTTATTTCTCTGCTGCCTCTTTCTTTATGTTACCAGCTCAGTCCACAATACTACGAGTAGGAAAAGACCACTGCAGAGAAGCCTTTTATTGGACCTAATATTGCAACAGGTAGGGGCAACAAAAGAGGGTATCTCCTGGCCAGCTTAGCTTGAGTGAACTAAGGATCCTCATTATATAGCAAGCAAATGGGAGTTTACATGAATTACAGAAATGAAGTCTTATGTGTGCACCAACTATAGCAGTCTTTGTCATCTAATCACAATGGTTCCTTTTGCACCAATCACAGCTAGAGCCATACCTTCATAAGCCGGAGTTGTAATAAGTAATTGCAGTTTTGTACCTTATTTCAGATGTCCATGGAGTGTTTACAATGGCAGCTGTTGGTGTGAGGGTGGATGGACAACAGTTCTTTTGTTCAAGTAAGCCAGAGCCACAAGAGAGAGGCCAGTAGCTGTCAATCAGGGAATCAAATCACCCCATCCCCTGATACCAGTGCTTTCCTTGCAGAAAAATAAGCAGCAGAAGGGGCACTTACAACAAGAATTTTAAAAAACCCTGTCATTAACCCTAATATTAATCTTAATATTGTATTAACTATACTGCGCCTGCAGCCATAGCCCTGTGGTATCCGATCCCGTCAGATCTCGGAAGCTAAGCAGGGTCAGGCCTGGTTAATACCTGGATGGGAGACCACCTGGGAACACCAGAAGCTGTAGGCTTGGGAGAAGGACCTGGCAACCCCCTCCCAAAAATCAATCTGCCATTGAAAACCCTATGAACAGCAGAGAAGCACTGACAATAGTGTTTCTTCTGTTGTACAGAGGGTCAATATGAGTCGGATACCGACTCGACGGCACCTAACAACAACAACAACTATACTGCATGCCCAGAATCCCAAGGAGAGGTGGGTCCCCCTGATCTGTCTCACTGAGTTCAGCCCTCCAATACCACATAAAAAAGTTTTCCTTGTAGCAGGGAGATTGACAATAAATTAAAAATCGAATGACCAGCAATTATATTAACTTCAGATAAAAACAAACCAGAATAATAGCAAGCTATAGACATAGAGGCCTGGGGTTTAGCTCAGTTGGTAGAGTGCTGCTCCGCACTCTCTGAGGACCTGGGTTCAATCCCCAGCACCACAAAAATGAGAGGAGGACATGGCAATCCACTCCCAAAGCATTTCTGAAATAATCAGCTTTTGAAAACCCTATGAGGGTTGCTGTGAGCTGGACCTGACTTGATGGCACCTAACACCAACAATAGACATAGAGAGGTAAGGATTGGGAAGTAGGTAAGACCACTAGTGAAGTCTAGATGCTCAGCTGAATGATCAGATTGTATGTACTGACTATGATCAAGTTCATAGCTAAAATTCATTAGCAAGTGAACACTGAAAGTGTACTTACCAACACTTGCCCCACAAAGGTCTGTGCTGAAAGCAACATTTGTACGCGATCCCGAAATACTCCATAAGAATAATGTCCTCTTGAAATGTTATTACCAATGGTACCTAAAAATATTTCCTAAAAGCAAGAGAAAGGAATTGATAGAGTGAGTCGCAACCTACAGAAAGCATTCTGCTTTATTTATGTTGAAGGAGACTCTTGTTTTACCAGCCTGAAGCCCCTCTACCTTGCCCAACCCAGGGAACACTGAGGTGCATATCCAATAACTTGTAGAAGGCATTTTACTGGGCTTGCATGTTTTTTTAATTTCTTACACACCTTTCTCATTCTGAATTCTGTGGTCTGTGTTCAGGCCTTTCTTGCTTATTCTCAGTCCCAAACCCTTCAAACTGACATCACTGGGAACTGGATGAAGACTGGCAACAGAGTGCTTCATTACACTCTGGAAATAAGTGTTTTTCACATTTTTTTCATTATTGTATAGACAAAGAGAAAAAAGGTTTATAAATTGATTTTTAAGTAATTACTAAAGGGTCTTATTTTTTAAGAAGGGAGAATGAAAGTTTCAACAATTTTATGTTGTTATTCGCTCGTTTGGCATCATATTTTCCTGAATTTATAATCCTTTCTCATTGATAGACTGCCTTTGCACATTATATTTGAAATTTACAGTACTCTTATGTAGTAGATAAAGTAGGTTTAGTTAAGTCAATTTTATATTGATAAGGAACCAAGGGCTAGAGAAATTGAATGACTTGCCCAAGACTGGGCAATGAGGGAGGGCAGAAGTCCAATCTAGTGCCCCTGTCTGTGGAAACATCTAGAACAACCAGGGATAGAGGTACAGACTAGCAAAGGCTGGCCTCTCTAAGTCTATGCCTCCTCTTAGACTTACTAAAAAGCTCATTTTGTGTGGAGCCAGAGTTTCAAAATCACTTAATATTTTGTCCAGTGTTGGGGATCAAACCCAGGGCCTCATGCATGCTAGGCAAGTGCTCTAGCACTGAAATACACTCCCATCTCTCAAAACCCCTGAATGTTTATTTCATATTTTCTGAATGGTAGGAAAGGAAGTCTCATTAAAAGACTGTGGTTAGAGTTCACATTCTGATCAATGATTTGCCCTGGTACACACATAAGTCAGCCTGTGCACTCCTGAGATGTTGTCTGTGAATAGATTTTAGAAAACATTCAATATGACATTAATATGGGACATTCATTTGAATTTAGTATTAAAATTGGAGGTAATTTTGGTAGAAAAATGAGAAATGATAAAATAAATGATAAAATCATACTTATGGATGTAGAACTCTTAAAACTGTGCATTTATCAATGAATGATATGTCTCCAAATAATGTTTAAAGGGATTTTAACAGCGCTTAGATTTGTAACAATGTTGCATTTAGCCAGCTTTACCAAAGGCTTAGAGAGAAATGGCACAATCTCAATTTAACTCAATAGAACAAATTATTGAGAAATCTTTCAACTTTCACTAAATTCTCTCAAGATTCACAAGCAGAATAGTTTAGTATGCTGCTGTTTCAGACCCCACTTCTCAATGTTTTCTAACATGTGGTTAAGATTTAAATTTAAAAGGTATATCTATACTGGTGTACATATAAATTATACTCAAAGTTGAAAATGAAAAATATAGCAAATGTAAATTTACAAATATGTTCTCATATTTTTATAACATAAAAATGAATATAGTGGAGGAGAAGAAACATTTTCTGGAGACGACTTTACACACAAAAGTCAAAATCTCAGAATTCTTTCCCCAAATTTTTATGGTACTATATAAAGTCTGGTCTGCAGCCATAGTACCCTAGCATGGATCCCACCTGATTGGGGATGCTAAGAAGGGTCGGCCTGCTTAGTCCTTGGATAGCAGACTGCCTGGGAATATCAGGTGGTGCAGGTTAGGGAGAAGGATCAGGCAACGCAATCCTGAAACAATCAGCCACCGAAAACCCTGTAAGTAGCAGAGAAGCACTGATATAGTGCCTGGCATGGCGTAGTATCTGGTAGTGTTTAGTTCTGTTGTACACAGGGTTGCTATGAGTCAGACATGACTCAACTGCACCTAACAACAACAATGTAGTCTTTGAAATAGAAATAATTTTTGACAGAGTAAACTCACTTAGCAAAAAAATCTATCTTCTTTATTACTGAATAGTTTTCAGATCCAGAAATCTGAATTCCATATTACATGAATCTTAAAAATTTACCAAGTTATTATAAATTGTTATTTTATGTCATGTGCCTTTCTTGGGGCTGGGATTTAGCTCAGTGGGTAGAGCACTGAGCTGCAGTCTCTGAGGCCCCGAGTTCAATTCCCAGCACACAAAAATGGGAGAAGGGCCTGGCAATCCACTCCCAAGGCAATCCTGAAACAGCCATTGAAAACCCTATGAGGGTCGCTATGAGTCGGATACCAACTCGACGGCCCCTAACAACAACAACAACAATGTTAAGAGAAATGTCTTAGCAGATTTTCCACATTAGTAATGGTACACAGGTAAAACATGTTTTATTATGGAAATTATTATACTCTATCATATAAACAAACAAAATTTAGGAAAGAAAAAATGAAAATGAACTATACAAGTCATGATACAACTTTTTGCCATTACCTTCTGATAGCAGAACAGCCATTATGCAGAATTTGAGAAATTTATTTCAAACTCTTAAGCAATACCTTATCTGAGTGAGGTATCATTTATTCTCATCACCATTATTTGCCAGCTGTTATTCAAGGAATCAACCCTTGCAAAGCTGGTTGGAGTATTAAGAGTGCCTCTGCACTGAGAGAAGTATGCTGTGTTCACATATCACAAAAAGGCAATGTGCACATGTGGGCACAAATGTATCAAAGGTGAAGGATTTATGTATGTAGGGTTGATTTGAGGTCTTTCTCTTCCCTATGAGGACCTAGCCCAACCTTCTTTTTAAGATTCAAAATGTAAATATAGCCAATGTTTATAGAAATTTTTTTCAGAACAGTGACCTTGGTTTCCACACTGACATTCTTCATTATCTGCACAAGTCACTGCTTCTCTCAGGGATAGAAACAGGAGGCCTGGTCTGCAAGCTTTGGACTGCTGGCCTAGGGTCCTGTTTCTCACTCTTTCTGAGGCATCAAACCAGTGCTGGCTTTGTTAACCTGAAAAACCAAGTGAAAGCTAAATGGTTTGCTAAACATAGACACATGCCAGGCCTATCTCTGATCCTCATACACAGGGATCCCAAATAAGGAAACTGACCCAGATAATTCCTTTTCCATTGAGGTTTCTCCATTTTTTTATGAGTTTCCAGATTACTCTGCAGATGAGTAAAATGACAAGTCCAATGAAGAAGGTCACAAAGGATGAGAGAATAAATGCTGTTTGGATCTCAGCTGTGCAGGAAATTTTGCCCAATTCTTCCACATTTTCCTCGTGTGCCTTACTTCCAAACATCAGGAGACACAAATGTTGTGTTAGTCTATGATGTCATGATTGCCTGGCAACAGTTGTGGGAAGTAGAATCCATTCTATGACAGCATCCTAATGTAGGATGTGAGAATCAATGAGGAATTCAAGGAACAAGGGACTGTCAACCTCCTTGGTGCTGACTCATGGGTTACAAATTAATCAACAGGTGGAGACAGCTAGAGCCTACAACATGGGTAGTCAGAAGATAGAATTCTTGATCTGATAATTTCTTTCTTTGTGACCTTGAGGAAACCACATCCTCTGGGGCTGGCTGTGATCAGCTGGCTGCCTATTTGAATCAGCTTGTTTAGTCAAATTCAAGTCAACTCATTCTGGGTGAAATACATCCAACCGCATAGCCAATTCTGTATCTGAAAGGATATCACATTCTCAATAATCTCAAAAGAGAGAAATACTTAAGATTTTTGTTTACCCCTTTAAAAGGCCATAGATATGTAGGGTAAATCGGTCTCAATATCTAATGTACAGAATAAAGCCTAGTTAGTAATATTATAATATAATTTGGAAATTTTGCAGAAAGAGTAGATTCTAGGTACTTTGACCACAAGCACACAGACACACACAAAAAAACTGAGATAACGTGTATGTTAATTTCTTAGACTGTAGTAACCATTTCATTACCTATAAATATTTCAAAATGTCATGTTGTTCTCCTTAAATATATATATATATATTAAAAAAACACAAAAAACCCAAGAATACCTTGAAATAGAAAGCAGAGTTTGTTTTTATCTTTTAAATAAGAATGGTATACAGAGTGCAGTGTTGTGAAGGTGGTCTAACTGTTGTGATTATTGGTTAATTATTAACTGAGCCGGTAAATCTGGTCCCCCAGCTCTGTGTTATGGGACCCTCCTTTTTCTCGCTTTTACCCCCACCATGCCAGCAAGCCCTCTGTTCCAACAAAGGCAAGGTTTCAAATGAGAGAAATTTCTTTTTTCTCTGATGTTTCCAAAGTTGTAAGAAATGTTATGCCTTGAGGTGCCCACAAGTGGCAGGCGAAATCTCGGAGCCCGATGGAGGGCCTGGCTCTCCCAGTCATTAGGAAGATGCCGCCCCACAATGATGAGACCCAGGGGAAGTCCTGTGGTTCTGGGGAACGTGCAATGACTCTACCTTGTGTGGCGGACTGTTCCTAGGGGACAACTGGGTCATTTCCTGGAACAGCTACCACAGTGCAGTACTTCCTCCTTTTAAGCTTCCTTATCATTTCCACAAAACTTTGTCATTGAGCTGGGCTGGCATTATCATGACCTCTGGTCTAGGTGTTAGGAACCCTGAGTGCCAGCCCAGGCCCTTCTGCTGAGTCACTGTGTGATGTCTAACAGGCCACTTTAATTTTCACAGTTTCACCTTGATAGAATTATTTCCAGGGTTCCATATAGTGTGAACACATTCTGAAATGCAAAAAATACAATACTATAGCCTGGGCTACATGGCAAGATCTATCTAAAATAAAAATAAAAAGAAATAAAAAATAAAAAGAAAGAAAGAAAAAGGAATAGAAAAGAAAAAAATGCCATTATCCATTTCAGTTCTTTTTCTGAGTGGCATTCATTATAAAGAAAGGGGAGGGGAAGGAGGGAGAAAGAAAGAGAAGAAGAAATCATTTGCTTATTGCTCATCCACATACATGCGCACACACAGAGACTTAATGCTATGTGGCAAATAAGGTCAAGAGTTTCCAAGTCAAAATTCATCCACATAATTTAGCCAATCTGCTTCCTCTTAGGTTATGAGTAAGTTATTGTGACCAATTTAATATTCTCATTTTCTTGACTTTTGCCATTTAATATTTGAAGCACAGTAAGATTCTCTCCAAGATGTTGCCTGGCATCCTTTCCCTTTTCCTGAGACTGTCCCGTGAGCACTAAAAATGATTCACTCAATTTAAACAGTTAGGTAGTACTTTGTTCCTCTAACATTCTGCTATCAAGTTGGCAGCATGATTAGTGTCTATGAATGAGTCCAAAAGGATGCAGGTGGTTTCAATGTTGGTGTCTCCAAACTCATGGACCCTAGGGTGACCTATAGTCCCTGATCATCCAGAATTGTTCCAGGTTCAGCACTGAAACCCAGTGCTGTGGAAAGGGTTCTGTCCTGAAAAAACTGGATGGATTGTCACCTACCCACCACCAGTCCTCAGCCATAAGACTTCCTTTCAGTGCAGGAACATGAAGCCCTTGCTTTCTGCAGATCTCTGCACACACTGCCTCTGCTTCCTTTGCCTGGCACACCTGCAGTTCTGGCACTTGTTATCCTTCAGGTCTCCATCTCTTCAGGTCCCATCTCTCCCTCCTGGTCATCCTAGGAAGGGAAACTCTATCACATACCCTACTGGCTTCTCTTATGGTGTTCTGGCCTTTTCTTTATCACACTTCCTAATACTCACAATTTGTAGTTATGTTATTATTGTCTGGTTTGTTTTCTATCTGGTCTCCTAAAACTAAGAACTCCACAGTGTAGGGGATCTTGCCAGTTTCTCTAATCATCAAGTATCCAGCATCAATTATTGCACCTGGCTCACACCTGGCAAACCGGATGAACTTATTAAATATTTGTGATCGAATGAATCATAGATTCTCAGAAATACTTGTTAGATGAATGAAATACTGAGTTTTCACGAATCTTAACCCAAGTTATCCACATTTCTTTACTCCATTTTTTCCACTTCTCCCTGTAAACTGCTTCTTATGGGGCAGCACCATCCACTGTGTATGAAAGCCACGGTTCGTAGTGTGTGTATGAGTATGTGTGTGTATACGTGTGTGTATGTGTGTATACATGTGTATGTGTGTTAGTGGAAAGGGCATCTGCTTTGGATCAAGAGGCATTCAAACTGCTACAGCCTTTGACTGCAGGTTTAAGTTAGATAAATTTGCTCAGAGTTACTGAGTTATTTTGTCATGGCGGACACATGTGACTATGGAAGAGCTGCCATTTGTACCCTGATAGCACCCCCCTGGCATTTGGTCCTTCCTGAACTCAGAAACTATGCAGGGTCGGGCCTGGTTAGTACTTGGATGGGAGACTACCTGGTAATACTGGCTGCTGTAGGCTTAGGAGAAGGACTTGGCAGCCCACTCCTGAAAAAATCAGCCATCGAAAACCCTATGAATAGTAGAGAAGCATGGACATAATGCCAGGCATGGCATAGTGTCGGGGAGTGCATCCTTCTGTTGTACATAGGGTTGCTATGATTCAGACCTGACTCAGTGGCACCTAACAATGACAAAAAGCAATTTAGAGTTTGGTACTTGGCAGCAGATAACTCTTTTAGGCAATAGTAAGATTCACAGTTACTAAGGAAGTATTCTCCTTGTATTTGATTGTTGCTGTTGTTGTTGTTAGGTGCCATCGAGTCAGTATCTGACTCATAGCGACCCTCCCAGGGTTTTCAATTGCTGATTGTTTCGGGATTGCCTTGGGAGTGGATTGCCAGGTCCTTCTCCCATTTTTGCGGTGCTGGGAATTGAACTCAGGACCTCAGAGACTGCAGCGCAGCGCTCTACCAACTGAGCTAAATCCCAGCCCCTTTGTATTTGATAGGGTAATAAAAATAAAAAAATAGTAACTATTTTTTTAGACTATCTACTACAAGCCACCTGCAGTGGTACCACTGTAGAGTCCTATCCCATCAGATGTCAGAAACTAAGCAGGGTTGGGCCTGGTTAGTACTTGGGTGGGAGACCACCTGGGAAAACCAGATGCTACAGGTTTAGGAGAAGGACCCACACCCAAAAAACAATCAGCCACGGAAAACCCTGTGAATAGCAGAGAAGTCAGAAAAAATCCTTGTCAAATGTTTGTCTGTGTGTACGTGTCTGTTCTAGTTTAAGATTTTAAAAATTAGCAAAAAAAAAAAAAAAAAGTGCCAGCTTTCTCATAAGGGCAAGAGGAAATATTTGAAAGGTTTTAAAGAAAGGAGCTCAGTGATTGACTTTCAGTTGTAAAAGGACCACCTTGGCTTCTTACAAAGAGGAACTGGTCTAGACTCAGTGGACGGGAGTCCTGTTGAGAGGGGCTGGTGGGAGAGGACATGAGGAGGCAGGTGGGAGCCACCAGGAATCCATCCAGGAAGAAAAGACTGCATGAGGGAGCTGAGGTCAGCATCTATCAAAGCTCACCCTGACATAGTCTTGCCTTTAAAATGAAATCTAAGAACTGAAGGCTATGCTAGTAAACTTTTTTGTTGTTGTTGTTTACATGATTTTTTGACATATCAGTGATTTAATTAGAAAAAAATTGCTTTACTTTGTACAAATCTCTATAATGTATCTCTGGGCATTCAAATATTCTGGAAAAATATATACTTTATAATAGGATTAAATAAGTGTTTAAGTCTTAAAATTTACTGCCTTTGGGAAACATGCCATATCTGAGAAAGGAAAGTAAGAATTTTGTTGTTAAGTGTATACAAGAGCACTCCTGACTATATGTGTGTGTTTACAATGTTTTTGAAAGCAATAAATCATCTTGCAATACTTTTTTAAGAGCCTAAATCCATTCCTTGCACATAATTCTATAATTCTATCTTTTTTAATTCCTATAAGCAGAAGTTTTATTTCATATCCCCAAAGGAAATCCATACCATTTGTCAAACACGAGTTAAGAAAGACTAGACCCCAGTTCACATGGTAGTCAATGGTAGAACAGGTCTGAAGCCAAGGGTGGTGATGGTTCTAACTCCACAGAGCACTGGACTCATGGTGAAAACACAGCATGCAAGCTGTCCTTGGGATAAGCTTCTCCCTGGTGATAGAATGTATCTGTCATTTAGAAATGTCGCTCAAAGATTAGAGCCCCAGATTCTCCAGATGTGCATGTGCATGTACATGGATCCATTTTGGCATGAAGTATTTACCTTATGCCACCTTCGATTTTCTTTCATTGTTGTTCTTGTTCTTCTTGGTGTGCTGAGGATGGAACCCAGGACATCATGCATGCTAGGCAAGTGCTCCACCACTGAGCTACATCTCCAGTCCCATTAGCTTTCCATTTTTGCTTTAACTCCTGTATACTAACAACCTTGAAGGAAATCTTGCTTTTGAAGGAGTATGATCTAATCCATATTTATTTAGGTCCATGATCTAATCCATACTGACCCTTTTAAAAAGTCATGTATTTTCTCCTGAACTTTGTTCCCTATTTATTCTAAGTGAATAAGCCACAGCAAGACACCCTCTGTGATAAGAATTTTAATTACATAGCTGAATGTCTACAAAATGATGTTTTTGTGTGACTGTAGATCTGTTTCTCAGAACTAACCCTTTTGAAGAGGCCAGTGTTATGAACAATATAACTGTAATTTCAAATCTATACAGAAATCTTGAGTTTTTACTTTTTGTTGAATTTTTTGGTATATTTCTGAGGGATGAGCCTTTATACAAGTTTCTTATGTCTTCTGAGCCCTTTTTTCTCATCGGTAAATTGAAGAGAGTAGACTGGTATTCCAGATTTCTTCCAGCATCCAAATACTTGTTATTGTTAGGTGCCACCAAGTCGATGTCCAACTCATAGTGACTCTACATATAACAGGCGAAACACTATTGTTATGTTTCTCCAATATTCATGGGGTTTTCAATGGCTGATTGTTTTTTGGGGAGTGGGCTGCCAGGTCATTCTCCCAAGCCTACAACACCTGGTGTTCTCAGGTGGTCTCCCATCCAAGTACTAACCAGGTCCAACCTAGCTTAATTTCCCAGATCTGACAGGATTGGACACCACAGGGCTGCAGCTTCAGGCCATCCACATACTAGGAATCCTTTATTCTACAGTACTGGATTATTTCTCTAATAGCTTGTAAACTTCCTACCATATCCTAGTGTCTGCCCTCATTCCCCAAATGGATTACTGTTTAAAAATAAACCAGGTAAAAAGAAAGCATCATTTCTGAGTGACTCTTTATGGAAAAAGTGTCCTCTTTAATAAATTAACTTGTAACCAAATTTGATTTCTTGTCAGATGTCATGTTATTTTTCTTCATAGAGGCCACTGCCTCTGATTCCATCTGAATCCAGACTTTTTTTTCTATATGATCTGATTAGAAGTATGCTAACTAGTTTGCCAGAGAGACCATCTCTTCCTGTTTCTCTCTCAGTCTTCCATTCACTAGTTTTTCTAACTAATTTGCTTTTTTCAGTACTGCAGAATTATTTTTGGTATTTGCAAACTCCCTATGTATAACCATATATATATATCAAATATATGGAAGTGGTTTTTTGGGTGAATTACTAAATGCAAAATGAAGAATTTCCTCAATCTCTTTAAATTTTAAATTTGTGATTCCTAAATATTAAATGTTTGGAGAGTGATCTTCATAAATCATGGCACAAACATAACAAAAATTAAGACATGAATCTTCTTCATTTGACCAGTAGATGGAAGTATTTCATAGGGAATTAAAAAGAACCAGTGGATTTTTTGTTGTTGTTCTGTTCTGTTTTTGTTTTTGTTTTACTTTTATTAATTTATTTTTTATAAGGAATATGGAGAAACCCACCTGAAAAGGAGAAGTAAAAATCAGAAAATCAGAGATGAAGAGAGGCGTACCCAGTCCTATAACAGTCAGGGCTTCTGAACTCTTTCAACCTCCCCTTAAACCTGTTTTCTGTGTGGTGTTTCTCTCTGTTTATCTTCCGAGATTTTGTCTTTTTAAAAAGAACTGAAGGAATAAATTAAACAGTTGATAACTCTGGACTTTTTTTTTTAAATACAATCTCTATAGATCCTCAAGAGTCCTAAAAATCTTTTCATGAGAATGAATAATGCAATCAGTTCCTTCGGCAATCAGCTAGTGATTTTGTCAGAATGCTTAATGCCCACCAGCAACGTGGGGAGAGGAACGGACAGAGTAGAGGCTCCCTGGTGGTACCCCCACCAGTTGTTCTGGCACCATGATTATTCTGCCACTCTTTGCCCACTTTCTCTATTGCCCTGGTTATTTCGCCACTGAAAGGCCACAGTGAATCACCAAGCACTGTCCCAGCAGCTGGCTGCATTCTTCCGTGAGTGTTGTGTGAGCCTGCTTCCCAAATCCTAATTACAATGAACTGTGCATTTGTTTGAGTCCCAACATGAAGCTTAGGGGGGAAATAGTTGTCACCAACAGGGCAGGAGATGAAAGCCATGCTCTCTTTATCAGTCCACACTGAGTTGTTGTATTTGTGCAAACCCTCCTCGGGAGTGTCCCCTGTCTCCTTGCAAGCTTTGGCAAGACATGAAAGGACTGTTTTTTCAGTTCCGTCTTTGGTTTGGGGGGAAGCACAGCAGTTTTCCAATTATCTAATGAGAGAAACTAGAGTTCCAGAGATACAAAGTAATTTTCCAAAAATGAAATTTTAATCTGCATATTTTGAAGAAGATCTAAACAATAGTATAAGGTGCATACGTAAAGCAAATGAAATTCCCTGAAATTGGTTAACATCTTCTAAGACCGAGCTTTGTTTATTTACCCAGATCTAGCTTTGTTTATTTACCCAGATCTGTTCTTTTTCCCGCCAAAGGGTAGCATTGTCTTTCTTTATTGGTATTTCTGATTTTCTTCATCAGTATTGTGACTTTAATTGCATTTGTCTACAAACTGCCTTTATGTGAAGTACCCTTGATGTAGAGCTCTTTACATTAATACATTTAATTTCTTTTTTTTCCAGCATGCCCTTGAAGTAAAGGTCTTTGGAATATAATATGCAAGAGCTATGGAGATAAGTATTGGGGTACAGAAATCATTGATCATTAAATATTCTTTACCACTTATTCTACTCCTTCCTCATAAAAGGGCAGAAGGGAAGATTCAGGCTAAGAAATTTTTTCTTCAATCTGTGAAAGCAGATTGAAACTCATCACCCCCCACCACTCATCCAAGTGCATAGAATTTTGGAAGGGAAGTTAAAAGAAAAAAGGAAAAGCAAAGAAAACCTATGGTAGTGAGTAGTCATCAAGGACTAATAGTAAGCTTATTTGGTAAATCTTTGAGCCTCCTGAGTGTTTTAATATATCTTCTAATCTCACTTCTAACAAGTATTGAGCTGATGGGGGAAAAGAAAATAGTACTACATAAGAGATAAGGACCAGATCCTTTCTGGGCAGGAGAGATAATGAAAGGAGAGAGTACAGCAATTTGGTGGCAAGATGTTATTTGCTTGTCAAGAAATCCAAACTGCGTGGAATGACCATCTCTGAACAAGTAACCCCTTCCTTGTCTTTGATACTATCTATAATCAGCGCTGCCAAGCACCTGGTCCCTGACTGGCAAGGACAATTTCAATTTCTGCACTGAAGGCAAGGTTGTGCTTCAGAAATCTGCCACCAGGGGGTAATAGTGACTAACTTTAGAGTCCCTGTTCCTGTTGTCCACCCCAACATCCCACTGTTTCTTTGCTCCAGGGTATGAAAAAAAAAAAGCTTCAGAAATCATATTTTTGTAGTTCCTGTTCCCACTCTGGGGAAAGAAATGCAACCTTGAGAAACATTTTAACAGAGAACCATTGACTATCCCTTTCTTGGTAAAGGCTGTGGCTCACTTTGGTGACAAAGGTAGGAGGGGCTGTAGACACTTGTCTCATCAGTCTGGCTGGAGGGTTTGCTCTGGATGCCTTTCTTGCCTGGATTTTTCATGTCTGATACCTGTAACAGAGGCTTGCGAAGTTAATCCTTGTCCTGGATTATTACCCTTGGATTAGAAAGTTTCATGAAAGAACCCGAATAACAGACTACTTTATTGCTTCTTCATTCAAAATGCCTTTGTCAGCAGTGGCTTCTCTGCTGCAAAGATCAGCTTATAACAGTGCTCTAGATCTAACATTTGAGTTCCACTACAGAAATCAAGAATTAGGTGGGAGAGTCTTAACACTTTTGTCCATTTAATATGCTGGTGCAAGACAAAGCACAGAAAGGTGATGGTTGTTAGGTGCTATAGAGTTGGGTCCAACTCATAGTGACCCTATGTACAACAGAATGAAACACTCCCTGACACTGTGCCATGCCTGGCACTAAGTCAGTGCTTCTCTGCTATGCATAGGGTTTTCAATAGCTGATTGTTTTGGGGGAGGGGGTTACTGGGTCCTTCTCTCAAGCCTACAGCACCTGATATTCCCAGAAGGTCTCTCACCCAAGGACTAACCAGGCCCAACCTTGTTTAACTTCTGAGATCTGACGAGATGGGACGCCAGGGTGGTATGGCTATAAACACCCAGAAAAGTATCAATTTCCCCCTAAAAGACAGGGTGCTGTTGAAAGTGGGGTCTAGAACTCTCCCTCAGCTTTATAAGCCTTCTCTAGGCCCTTGTCCAGCCAGGAAATAAGTGTACAGTATCTCTGTTTGTTTGTTTGTTTGTTTGTTTGTTTATTTGGGATGGTGGGAAGTGAGCTAAGGGCCTGGCACATGCTGGGGAAGCACTCTTCCACTGAGCTACATCCCCATCCCTTGTTGTTGTTGTTGTTAGGTGCCGTCGAGTAGATATCCGATTCATAGCGACCCTCTGTACAACAGAGGAAACACTATTTTCAGTGCTTCTCTGCTGTTCATAGAGTTTTCAATGGCAGATTGATTTTTTTGGGAGGAGGTTGCCAGGTCCTTCTCCCAATCCCCAGCCTTTAGGCTCTCCTTTTTAAACCTGGCACACACTGGCTGTCATTTTCTCTCAACCTGCCTGACTCATATCCTCCTCATTGCTGGGGTGAGGCAGCCACTGGCTATGGACACATTCAGAGTCTAGAACCCCAAACTGGCCAAACAACACATGCCTTGACCATTTCACTAACCTTTCTGCTGGGGCCAGGGGCAGGCACAGGGGTGCTGAAAGAGGCTGACCAACCTCCCTGGCTGCTTAGAGTTTCTGGCTTGATAAACACACATTTCCAGCTAATGGACAACCTATCCCTTGCCTTCTAATAGCAATCATCTGCCTCTCAAAGGAATATTAAACAAATTGGCAGCACACAACAGCTGTACTGCTCTGCTCTTTACTACTGCTGGAACCAAGTGGACAGTAAAAACAACCAAAACAAACCACCGCACGTCGTTCAGTAACTCACTTTTCACAGTGGAATCACAGTGTCTGTGGATTACGACTAGTCTGCTGAGAAGTCAGGAAGGCCGTAGGGGCCACAGGGAAAAGCATGCTGGACCCTCACAGGTGACTTTGACTCTTGACTTTGTTACTTGCCAAGTCTGAGGGGGCTGGTGAGTAGACTCCTAGAGATAAAGACCTCCCCTATCTGATTCATAGATTGTATAGGACAGGCATCAACTTTGGTACTCAGGAGAGGCTTTTCTAAGTTTAAAGTATCAAACCCTCCATGAGATAGAACTTGAAACACTCAGTGATAACACTGGTTATTTACTGAGCGTAGGATTCCATATTAAAACATTTGCAAGATGGGTGCTGTGATGCATACCTATAATCCCAACTACTCAGAGGTTGAGGCAGGAGGATCATGAGTTTGAGGCCAGAGGCAGACTGAGCCACTTAGTAAGATCCTGTCTCAAAATAAATAAATAAATAAATAAATAAATAAATGAATGAATGAAAAGGGGGCTGGAGGTATAGCTCAGTGGTGGAACACTTGCCCAGCATGTGTTAGGCACTAGATTCAACCTCCTATTACTGCAAAAAAAAAAAAAGTTTATATAGATTGCATCACTAAATCACCACAGTAGTGCCTAATGAATATGCATTTCTCCTCTTGAGAGATTTAAAATTTGAGGTGCAGAGGCATTCAGTAATTGGCCCAGGATCCCACAGCTTGTAGGTGGTGATTTCATTCAAAGCCCAGCCTAGCAAGCTCCAACATGGTTGTTCTCATCACTAAGCAACATGGCTATCCAGAGGAGGGTCCTTGCAAGCTACTGCCTTTACCTGGGTCAGGGACATCCTTAGTGTCCTTCAGCATCTGAGGCTGCCTCCCTGCGGAGAGGTTAAATCTCCTTCCTCCTCTGGGCCACCTGGTTCATTACAAAGGGCACTCAATGTTAATGAAGAATCTTTAATGGCCTTATATAGCTATCCTGATTGTCTCTACTGCTCTGATTTGGAAATCATGTTGTATCTAAGGGGACCTCTTCAGTCTAACAAGGTAAAAAGGGGGTGGCGGTGGAGAAAAGGAAGGCAGACCACACAGAAAGGATTAGGCCAGCCACCACACTAATTAGCAGCACTTGGCAGGCTGCACGGAAGAGAGCTTTGTTTAAGGACTAGGAGGCTGTGATGCTTTGAAGAAGCTGCTGTTCCCTAGGAAACAGGGAGGGGCGGGGTGGAGCCAAATTCAGGTAGAATGGCTTCAGTTAGAAGTCTGAACTCTGGAGTCTATGTCCTGACCCTGCAAAGTGCAATACATCAAGAAGGGGACATAACCTATAATCCATTGTTTGCCAGGGAGTGCTCCATGTATATGCCTGGAATTAGGCTGACCTTTCTATTGATCTTTTCAAGGTGCAACTTGCTTGGTTAGGGTAAGGTTGACAATAGGATGTTACATTCCTGTGGATTGATTTTATTTTGGTAAATCAACACATCAGTGAGCTGAAAGTCACCTATCTCATTTTTGTCTCCTCCAGGCTATCTTGCAAAACCTGTTCACATTGTAAAAGACAGGTTTAGAGGTGCAATAAACACGGAAAAAGCATCGGGGTATAGCCCTAGAGAGGGACATGGTATCAGATACTGTCCTTAAGGAGGAGACAGTAATGGAGACGAGGTAGAAGGCAGAGGATGCAGGAGACAGAGTCATCCCAAATGAGAAAATGTCATGAGATGCAAGAACCAGCATGTGTGCAAGGGGGGAAGAAAGCAGAAATAACATGGTGGGGATGGAGCCTCTTTCCATCTCGTTCAGTAATAGTCCTGGATGGTAGGTGTTATGATGCCAAATTTCCTCCAGATCCCCAGTTAACTTGTCTGAGAGCACAGAACTGATCAGAAATTCTTTGAGCCGAAAGTCTGGGTTCTTTCCTTTAACCCATATGTCCTCCTAATTTCAGAGTCTGATTCTTAAAAGGAGAAATGAAATTTACAAATATACATATGAAGATAAGAAAGAAATTAAAAGCCAGAAGAAAATTCAGTTATGACTTAACTGATCCGGTAGGGGTAAAGAGTTTTTAAGCATAAAATGAATGAAAAAAATCACAACAGGAAAAAACAATTTCTTTGTTTGTGTGGAAATTCCTTATATTTCATAAACATCCCAAAATTAAAACCAAGCATTATATTCTGCTATAAATAATTGGTACAAATTTTGATAACTCTCATGATTAACTCATAAAACTTATAAGAAATACTAAGCACTACTAGAAAAACCAAAAAGAAGATGAAAGTTCAATGATGAAACAAAAGCTTATATGTGAAAATAACTTGAGAATTCAAATAAAAGGAAGTTTTCTTTT